>JAUUEC010072723.1:0-11822 GCA_032361885.1 Panulirus marginatus
CAATATTTTGCTACTTAAGTTGATTTTTGTTAGGACTTACTTGTACTCAAATACTTTGAATTTTGACCACTTACGCGATTCTCATGTGCAATTTTGGAGAGTGTGTTTACTTCAGTCCTTTTAAGAAGTCGTCTTATTACTTGGTGGTGTTAGTGGAAGGGAAGATGTTTGTCATTCTGAAACATTCCAGCTCTGTCAGAGAGCCAAGTGTTGAACCATAGTGCTCAAGGGTCTTACCTTCATGCCTGAGGGTTGTACCATCGTGTTCAAGCATCACACTGTTGTGCTCAAGGATCATACCATCTGGCTGAAGTATTAGGCTATTGTGTTCAAGGATCTTATCAGTGTGCTCATGAGTTGTATCATACTCAAGGGTCGCTCTGTCGTGCTGTCTTGCTTAAGGGTCATACTTTCATGGCTTGTATTGTCGTGCGTAAGGATCATACCATTGTGCTTAAGGATTGTACTGTCGTGCTGAATGGTCGTATACTTGTGCTCAGGTTCATATTGTTGTTCTAGAGGGTCGTACCCAGTGGTTGTATGAATGTGCTTGAGGGTCATATCGTTGTGCTTAAGAGATTAAGCTCTTTCACTTCATTGCCCCCCACCATTCATGGCCCCATGCTGTGCTCTATGTGTTTGATATCTGCCATCTGAAACAGCGTGGAAAGGACCCAGTGGTCTGTTTCCCTTCCTTTATAGCCTTTATAACCTTTGTCTCCTTGCAGACGACATGGCTTTGTCCTGAAATGTACTCGTCCTCATCACTCGGCCTGCTGGGACAACTGTTGTTCTGGCTGGGCACTCAACACAACACCTTCGTCATGCTCACGTAAGGACTACGGTGGCTTCTGGCTCTTCTGAAATAGAGGTTATGTTTGTGGCAGAAGTGTGTATGTTGAGTTAATAATGATCTCTGACACATGTGATTACTATACAATTGGAGAAGCACTTCCATGTTCCTGATATGAACAATCACCTATGAATTACACACCCATTTACTATAGGCAAATACAACATGGCATGGCATAGTTGTTTACTATTGGATGCAATGCATTCTAATTTAATAATCAGGTAAAATTTCTTTCACTTTAGGGGACAATTCTATGGTTATCAAACCATCTGGTAGATATCAGCACTTGAGCTGACCACCAAAAGTTGACCCATCAGAAGCATAGTTTGTGAATGTAGATATGTGGTATTCCCCTATGATGTTCATATCAATATGATTCATATTTCTGTAAAAGTAGGTTATACATGTACCAGGCCAGGTGTTGATGTTATCATCCATTTCACTGTCTCAGCCATCTGAAGGATGGCACAGTAAACATCATTGAGTTTAAGGACTTCAATGTGATGGAACTTTGCATCAAAATGAAAAGCTCCCCACATACTCTTAAACAACTACTGACTTGAACCTGTCACAAAGGGTATGAGACAAAGAAGTTTTACTGTTGTATGATAAACTTCCTTTTTCCACTAACAATGGACTCACTATCACTATACTTGTAATTGTGAAGCAGAACTAACACAAAAGTGTTTAGTTGTCCCATTTCTAAATTTTGCAGAATTGTATAAAGCATTCTTAAACTTAATAGTTCCCATTTTTTCATGACCCCATCAAGTGAGGATTAAAGTAGGAGAGTTATCTCTGTAAATCTGAAGTGAAGCAGAAGTGGGCATAATGGAACAGATCAAATAACCCTATATTGTTCAGGTCTGAGCTGTCGATGACCAAAGTAGGAGTTATTTGTAAATCTGGAGTGAAATAAAACAGGATACATTGCAATATGTCAAATATTCCTCTTAGGTTGCTGTGCCAATGATGACCAAAGGAGGAAAGTTATATGTAAATCTGGAGTAGAGTAAAAGAGGATATACTGTAATAAGTCAAGTATTGCTTCCTTGCTTAGGTTTGTGCCAGTGATGACCATCCACGTGGTGGAGGCAGTGATGGCTGTGTACCTGTGCCTGCAGCTGCGCCTCACAACTACCGCCACCATCCTATGGACCATCCAGGTCCTCCTTATAGGCATCCTTTCCCTACGGTTCCTCATTTGGCCTCTGAGGGATGCTGAGGAGACTGCTGAGGGGGAGAAATATAAATAGATGACACAAAAAATGTCACTGGTAACACTAGCTCTTGATTCTTGTATCTTATTGAAATTTTTTGAATAAAAAATTGCTTCTGAATGAATGCAGATTTTAATTATTATTACTTGTTTTAAGAATCTGATTACTCTCCCGCCTCTTGATTTATCATAGTCATAGAGTCCTTTATTATATCTACACAGAAAATATTTGTATATTGTCAATGTCCACTCAACTGAGAATATAGAGGGTTACAAGATGTTCTCTCTGCTTTATAATTATGTTAATAAATGATTTCACCTCAAAGAAGTAGACAAAAGAGTATAAACAGATTCTTTTAGAATCAATATTGCCTTTGTATGGGTTGTCCCAGTACTCTGCTTGTAGCTTTCTAAATGTTTGCGATATGTATAACTGCATCAATGAAAAGGTTTTAGAAGGAGAAGATGGACTTAAGATGAAGGTTTTTATGAGAACTCAACAAAGAATTATATGTAGAGCCCCTCGATGAGGGATTCTGTCATAGATTCACACCATGATGGTTTGATGGACACAAATGATTCTCAAAGGCAGGGTAACTGATGAAATAGTGAATAGCCACTGGATGGCTACACTTTTATTGACTAGAACTTCTTAGATCATATGTTATTTGAGCTTTCATGAGAAGTCTCTGGTAGGTAGAGATTGCCACCAGCAATGCTAACAGGCAAGAGCATGAAGATGCATGGTGAAGTATTTTACATATGGCCACCTGAATGTTACAGGCAAAGATCAAAAAAATTATTAGAAAACTTCAAGTATGATAAAATTCATGAGTTCTCTCTCCTAATACTCAGAAGTAATACCTAACACTTTACATAAGCACATCACGGTACATAGTGAGAGACATAGTGAGAAGGATCAGAAATGCAACTTTACCCTACCTCCTAGAAGGTATTCTATTGTCCTTATCAGTATGAATACACAAAGACAAGGTAATTAGCTCTTCTTTTCATCATTAAACAAATAAGATGCAGGCTGTTGCATCTGAAGAGTTCATTGAGTCACCCTGGTTTCTCACCATGTACTGTGATATTATGGTGTACACTGTTTATTTTGTATACTTGTTGAGCTGAAACATGGAGGTGATGATTCCATATCCTTCAGTTTCTAAGTAAGTGGATCATGAAAGTACAATAACAAAATATACGGAATTCATCTCCTACATTTAAAGAAAAAGCCACCATTGTACACTACACTGTCATGAAATGGTATATAGTAAGAGATCCTTGCTGAGTAAGTGAAAACTACTTTCTGATATGTTAACCTTCAAGGCACTGGAAACATACTTCCTGGTCAGAGCCATGTCAGCCGTAAAGATAAGATAAGGTTTATCAAAAATTATATAACAGGGATTGATTTCAGTCTCTCATATGTTTGTAGACCCTGCATTTGAAATTACAAATAATATAAGAAGAGAAAAGACAAAAGAAAGAATAGAATACCAAAGCTTTGCTGGATAAAAGATCACCAAACATAAACAGTGGGATGAAGCAGCCCTATCCTGCATGAGGGCAATTAATTCGTTTGTTGATTTTGGTTTGATATAACTGCTGTGGGGATATATGATATGTGTGTGTCGCATGTGATGCCAAGAACAGTTGGAGTTGTGTCAAGTGCAAGTGATTGGCCATTCAAGATAATAAGACTCCTGCAGCTCCAAAGCTGCACTACATTTTGCAGCAAGGATATCATGAACTTCTTTGAAGTGGAGAGAACAAGGAGAATGGGGAGACCAAATTGGATATGGAAGGATGGAGTGAAATAGATTTTGAGTGATCGGAGCCTGAACATGCAGGAGGTTGAAAGGCATGGACGGGATAGAGTGAATTGGAACAATGTGGTATACTGAGGTCGATTTGCCATCAATGGACGGAACCAGGGCATGTGAAACATTTGGGTTAAACCATGGAAAGGTTTGTGGGGACTGGATGCGGATTAGGAGCTGTGTTGACTGTGGACTGACTCCCGCAACCAGGTTTTGAACCTATGCACTCGACCATGGGCGGCCTCTGAATGCGTCATGGTCAGGAACACTAACTGCTACACCACGGGAGTGTTATCTCCATGCATGAGCCTCTTTTCCAAGCTCACTCACTTTTGCCACCCTTCCCTCTGCTTCACACTTCAAAACTTGTGCTGGTATTCATAGAAGCTTCCATCCCAACAAACACGGCACTGACAAGATATGTACACACCAAAATGAACCAACAAGCACTAAACAATCACCCTCCCAACCCAGTCTTAAACACCAACCCAGCAGACATACATCCATCTGAAACCACACACCCCAAGACATATAGGAGTTACACTTTCTCATGTGCTTTGGACACCACCCATCACTACAATATTATAAACACCATGTCAACATATCACAAGACCCCTCAAACTGAAGATGGAACTTCCATGGTGAAAACACTTAATACTTTCTCCTCAGTTGCCCAGTACTAATCACACAGGCTCACACACAACATAACCACACTTTATGACCTGTGGTCCCACCCAGTGGGTGTGGCCAGCTTCATGAGTGTTCTAGGAGTCCCACAGAAGGGATTCCTGGGATAGAAGGGGGCAGGTACATAATATGCTGGGGGTGTGGGGCCTGGGGGTGAGTCAGTTGCTGTTTCCAAATGACACAGCTCTGGTGGCAGACTTGAGAAACTCCAGAAGCTGATGTTTAATTTTTTTTTATAAAAAAAGGAGAAAATGCAAAAGACTGAGGTGTAGCAGAAGGGCCTGACAGGATGGTGTCAGTGTGAGTTTGAATGTGGAAGACCTTGAGGCAATGGAGAGCTGTAAGTACTAGGGAGTGGATATGTCAGCATATGGAACCATTGGGGTTGAAGTGAGTCAAAAGGTATGAGAAGAGGCTTAAGGTCGTGAGTGCTTTGAGGAGCATGAAGGAACAGTCAATGTCTATTACAGCAAACATGTGTATGTTTGAAGGTATAGTAGTTCCAATAGTGTTGCACAGATGCAAATCTTTTCCCCAAAATGCAAAATAATGGAATTGGGTGGACATATTGGAAATGAAATGCCTGAGGACAGTGCATGGCATGAGACAGGATAACTAAGAAAGTGAAGTATGGGAATAAGCACAGTCTGATTGAGAGAGCTGAACAAGGGAAGCTGAAATGGTTTGGACATGTGAAGAGGATAAGCAAAGAAAGAATAACTAAGATGATTTTCATGGCAGAACTGGAGGGAACATGAAGGAAAGGGAAGCTAGGAAGGAGACACAGGGATGGAGTGAAGAAGGCTGTGGGGTATTTTCATATTTTGAAGAGGTGGTTTTTGAATGTCAGCCTATGTATATAATGTGTACATTTTGTATACTTATATCTATACTTCTAGAAGCAGTAACCCATCTTAATTACACAGCAATTAACTGAAAAATTCATGGGATCAATCTCTTTTTAATGCCATCTGCATATACGTCTTCTAAAGCAGTAAAACTAAGGAACTTTAGAAAAATCACAACTACTAGATGAGAATTACAGTAAATGTAATTGAGGCTGCCATATTACATAAAGCAGGAATACAAGTGAAAGATTTATAACAGTGGTGGAACTAGTCTAAGAATAATACACTATTATACAAAGAAAAATTAAGATAATGTTCTTAGACAAATATCAGATGACAAGTTCAGATTACATTTCTTACATCTACTGATTTATTTACAACAACTGGACGGAGTTTAGGAATGACTTTACATTAAAGTAACACTCTCCCTTCGGTATTTAACATCATTATTCATACAGTTAAGGAAAGCTATATAAAAAACAGACAATAATGTTTGACACTATGCCTCCCTGACTGTTATAACTTATGGAAACCTTTTTATATTTTGAGACAGATCCTTGGCAACAATGTTTAGCTGCCCTGTATATCACAATACTCTACTTGTTAACTAAGAAACTTCCATATTTTTGTGCTTTTCACACTAATCTAATTATATACCACCTTGCTATGGTACCAATGTACTTCTGCCCTGAAACTATGCCAGTTATTTCAATGTACTCTCTATGATAAATGAAAATGTTTCTGTAGTGTAGGGCCATACACAAAATTCTTTAGACCTGAAGTATGATGACTTGCATAAAAAGATACACAGTATCTAAAGCACAATTACCAACTGCAGAATGAAGATTATTCAGACTGGCTACCTCCAGTTTTCTCTATATAAACCATCCCAAGCATAATACAGCACTCCAGTTTTCACTGAAATTATTTTTTTCAATACTGATATCCTATCTTTGTCACAAATGAAGGTAGGCAGTATGCTATTGGAAAGGCTCGTGATAATCTCATTCATCATAAATCTATATATGATGTAAGAGAAATCTGTTGATCTTTGTCATAATGCAAATCAAATTTTTCTTAAGTTATAATAACAGCTCTCATTAAGCCTATTTAATTTTCCTGCATAAGAACCTAAAATTATTACAAACTTTCGTTGTCAGACTTATGAGTCCTTTAGCTGTTGATTTATAGCATTACAGAATGACCATAATTTACAAATAGTGAAGATTATCCAAACTGAAGATGGATAAGCATCTTACTTTAAAAAACTCGACACCATGCTTAGTCTGCCTTCAATTCTGAGAGGACACTCACCAAAACTAGTGACTTATCCAATTCACTTCATTAGACTGTTTCATTTGCAACAGCTGTGGTACATCTAGGATCTTTTTTTTTTTCATATGACAAAAGAGAGCAAATAACAAATATTTATTTGGCATAAAAGGCATGCACTGGAAATGTATGAAATTGACTAACTGGGAAATTTTCTCAGAAATAATTTGTCTCCTGAGAAGTATTTCGTTAAATACAGTCAAAGAACCTGCAAGCTATTTTGTTGTTAAAAAATTAAAACCCTTGACTATCTTGTTTACATGGAACCAAAGAACTTTTCCCCTTTGGTGTAGTACAGGGAGACTGCAACAATAACACCTAGAAACACAGACAAGGCAAAAAACACTATTACGATAGCATAACACCGGCGACGCTTTTGCCGTGCCACTGATCGTCTTCTGAGTTTGTCTGAGCGCCGCAGGTCCAGTGTGAAGTCATGGCATGCTCCTGGCTACAGAGGAAAAGAAAGATACAAATTAGGTGAGTTTTTCATACTAAAATATCTCATTACATACTGAATATTGGCTTAATCCTATTACTAAAGTCTCATGTGCTTTCTCTTATTCCTTTTTTCACTCTTGCTATACATACCTTTAATGATTCATAATGGAGTTATCAGTAAATGCTTTTCAAAATGGAAATGCTGATATGATAATGCACTTAGATCAATTAAGGATTATTTTACAAGGAACTAATGAAAACAGAACACGGATTAAGAGTAAACGTGCAAAAAATGAAAATTATTTCTAGAAGATAATCTTTTTCATCCACACATGACCACTAACATTCTTAAGCTTATTTCAAGGTAACTTTAGCAATATGTAATAAAAGGAATTCAAAATGTTTAATACAACACAGGTCTACAATATAGGTGATAACCATCACATAAGCCTTTCTTCTGATTTACTTGAAGGTAAGTTGCATTTACAGGAAGAATTTGAATGGATGAATCATATATTTCAGGCCTTTCTGACAAAGAAGGGTTGGTTATTTGTGTTACTCTTTCTTTATGGTTACATTTGCCTCTGGTGTAAGTATATCCACATGTCTGACTGATGGTAGTATTTGTAGTTGCCGCAAGCAGAGTATATTTTCCTTGCCAATATGGTATATGTGAATTATGCTCTTAAATCATATTCTCATACATCAAGACTGTAAAAAGTTCCTAGTTTTCACACTTAAAAAGAAAATCATTATCTAACTTTATTTCCTCATGGTCTTTCACTATCAATGAACCTTATGAAAAGGAGGTGCAATGTCTGTCACCTAATTACTTTTATTTTTTTTAATTCTAGCTGAGATGGCATGGGCAGCTGAGGCCCTAATCAAGGAAAGTATAAATTAATCTTGATTATTAACAAAGGAAATACCTAAATATGTATTAAAAATTATTATCAAAACCAAGTTCACTACACTGTTACAAGAGTTAGCAAGAATATCTAGTTGCCACTAATCTCATCCAGCTATAATTCTTATACACTGTTTATTCTTCATCATAAGCACCTCTCACACTACTTATGCTGTACTGTATCTTTATTGTAAAATGATGAAAATCAAAGTAATCCTACAACTAATTTGTGTTTGTAATTCTACTCTTCTTTATATAAAATGTGTACAGTTAGTCTTGCCAGTTTACTAATTATCTTGGGTACTTACATTTATACATCTTACCGTCACTTTTTCAAAAATACAATCTAATGCCTTAGAGTTACTGAACTTCACCTGCTTGTGGTTAAACTATGAGTGAATGGTCACCCTTGACAAGATTTTATCATCACAGTACAACCTTGTCAAAGAACTTTTCTCTAAGTTTCCTCACTACTGATTGTAAAGAAGCCTTGAAGCTGCAGGAGCCCCTGGAGAAGGTCCTGGGATCATATAATGATAATATGGATACCCTTATGTCTCAAATCTAGCAAAGGTGGGGCTGAACAGTTGTAGATTTGTGGAATTTTAAAGGTTTTTGGTACTGATATTGCAAAGAAGATATAATAGCAAATCTAATAAATTATAACTTAACAGGTGAAGTTTTCTCTTCCCAGTATATAATTTCATTATATAATTCTATGTCAGTTTTAAAAATTGCAACAGCAATCATTTTTTGAACCTACTATTTTAAATCCCAAAATGTACATGTAGACTAAGGTACTAATAAGTGTTTGCTTAATTGAGGTGCTGGGAGTTGCATCTGGTCCACTTGAGGTTGAAAGTGAGTAAATTTGAATGTTTGAATGTCATCTTACTGCGAATATAATGATACCTCAGGAGAAGCAGGAGAATGTTCTTGCTTTTAACTCACTACAGGAGCTGGTCTGGATGCACTTGAAGGATCATTAAAACTCAGCTCAGGTTCAGAAGCATCAGGCAAAGGGCTTGCTAAAAGGGTTGGAGCTTCTGTACCTGAGTGTAGCATATATCAGGCTTTGGTGACTTCTTGCAGTGTAATTTGCTTCATGCAATTAATCAGATTTTTTTTTTATTAGCTTTTTCTGAATTGTGCAGTCATTACCACTTGCTAGGTAATGAAATTATTCAGTTCCAAAAACCATATGAACTGATTTGCCAGTTTTATTCCTACATCCATGTTGATCCTCTCCTATAAAACTTCACTGTTGCTATCACTTGTCATTGTCCTCTTCAGCGATTTTTATCACTTTTGAAGTAATATCTTTATCTGTCATGTGGAACACCCCCTGACACTTCATTGTCCTCTTGAGTGATTTCATCACTTTTGAAACAATCTCTTTATCTGTCATTTCAAAAACCTCTGACACTTGACTGTCACAGTGCATCCAGTCAGTGATATCACTTCACACAAATTCTTGTTGACCTTGTTTCTGGTATCCACCTCCTTAGAGTACCTTAACAGTTTTGTTGTAGCTCTTCTGCTGACAGAGAGAGTCTCACAAGAAATATATAACACATCACTGAGCCCTATGGGGACTCAACAGTGGATCAAGTAACTTATAACTTAACCAATAGAGTTTTGTTTTCTCAGTATGCATGTTTATATGTTTAAAAAACATTACAACTGTGGTTAACTACTGTACAGTACAGTACTTACCAAAACTTCTTCCTTGTTTCTGATTCCAAAATAGAAAATGTAGACAATGGAAGCAACAAGTGATTCCAAAGAAGCTGAAGTGCTGGGGGTTTCACTGAGCAACAGTACTCTCGTAAGTGCTGGGTTCTGGGAGTTGCCCGGTTTTGGAACACCAGGTTTGAGGCATTAGAATGTACCAATAATTCTTAGTTATCCTTATTTGTAAAAATTAACTTCTTCAACAAACATTTACTATACACATGTTTCATATTAATGAATTTTATAGCTATATCATAGTGACACCATATCTGTCTTATTCATACAAATTTATTATGTCTCACTATTCTATTAGTTTTATATGTTGCAAAGATTTTTGTTACTGTCTGATTTCTTAGTCCAGATTTCTCACCAGTTAAGAGCTCGACTTTGCAATATATGACTGTTCAAAGTAAAATTTTCTGTGTTTGTTTTACTGATATAATTTGAAACATGTAATAACTAACAAAATCCTGTAAAAGTTTTCAAGATAAACTTAAATAAATGTAAACTTTTTAAGAATAAAAAACTTAAATATTTAGCACCACCAAGCTGGTATTTATAATCTTTTCCTAGGAGTACTTACACTGATTCTATAAAAAAAAGGGCAAAATTTTGCAGGGCTTCCAGTATGTGCTGCAGTTTATCAAAAATCTAGGATTTACATTATTTAGAAACCTGCCAATTCCTGTGGAGGAATCAAAGTGTCTGCAAGCAAAGTTCAATTCTTCCTCTTGCAATCTTATTTGGTGCCACTTTAAAAAAATTACATTGCAAAAGAAGGCTTAGCTCTTTTCTGAAAAAGAATACATCTGCAGGTGGTATTTCAAATATCTGATTTAATACATACAGAGGAACTTCAGCTCCTCTTTTGGATTTAGGTATAGTTACTATTTTCATTCTGTGACTGCTAATGCAAATCACCCCAGAGATATTCTTTGGTTGTTGGCTATCAACACCTAAAGCATACTCTTCTTCAGTGATTAGATAATCAGTTTTTCATTAAAGTAAGCACTGAAATCACCAAGCAACATCTTATGAAGGATACATCCAACAGAGGCTGAGGAGACTGTCTTCACCATTCATTAAAGAATGTCTGGAGTTGGTTTTGATGAGGTTAAGATATTTCTGTACAACTGGAATTGAAAAAAAAATGATTTTATGCCTGCAATACCTCATTCCATAGTTGGAGGGGCAATTGGTAAAATTCTGAGATTGCAGTTGTTCCTGTATGCCTCAGGCAATAAAGGTCACAACTGAGTTCTGTCTAGTTGGTCTTCAGTATCATGATGCCTCTACTTTCAAATTATATTTCAGGAAGACCTGATATCTGGGCAGATTAGTTTTCTTTGTCAATTTCAAATCCTGTACAAAAAAGACGTTGAAAGTTTCATGAATACTGGAAATCGTTTCAAGTGGATTTATTTACCATTAAGTTAATTCCTGAATACTTCAGTTTGTACACCCATTTCCAGTCCTGGAAGCAGCAATTTCAAAATACAATATCATCACACCAGAACAAGTGAGATTCCATTTACCTGTTTCCTTTTACCCTGTTGCTTTTGACAATTTTAAAGATTTTATACAACAAGGAAAAAGAATGACAGCCCTTTCTTTTTCAGCTAGTCCTCAGTTTTTCACCGGTTTTATAGAAAGCGAGGAAAGTAGTTCATGTGAGTCATCAACTAACTCAACCAAATAAGAGAATATCTTGACTTTCCACCTTTAGGCAAACATAACAGCTTCATAAATGGATTTTTCTGTATGACTAAATATGGTTGTCTGATATTTCTAGGGATAGGGGAGAAAGAATACTTCCCACGTATTCCGTGCGTGTCATAGAAGGCGACTAAAAGGGGCAGGAGCGGGGGGCCAGAAACCCTCCCCTTCTTCTATTACGAAATTTCTAAAAAGGGAAACAGAAGAAGGAGCCGGGCAGGGAGTGCTCATCCTCCTCGAAGGCTCAGATTGGGGTGTC
>JAUUEC010074930.1:0-11804 GCA_032361885.1 Panulirus marginatus
TTTTTCACCAGTGCTGCACACCCACGGGTGCCCTCCGTGGCGGGGAGCGAATGGAGGGTGTAGCCCGCCACCCTCCACTCAAAGTCGGCGGGCGTTAGTGTTTCTTGGAGGAGCACCACGTCAAGGTCCTCCTCGAACACAGCCTGTAGCACCTGGTGCTTCTTGGGTCGCAGGCCCTGCACGTTCCATTGCAGGACTCTGAGTCTGGGAGGGCCAGCAGGCTGGTTCACGTGGGTGGCGCCCTCAGCACATCGCCTCTCCATGTTGGTGGTGTTGGTGGTCTGCTGGTAGGGGGGAGCCTAGGCGTGGGTCCCTCAATCTGGAGCAGGTCAATAGGGTACCTCTCCAGTACCACCTTGTGCCTCCTTTCATTGGGGTTGAGGAGAAACACCCTGTTTCCTTCCTCCGCGATGCGGCGAAGGAGCGCCGTGGAGTCCTCGTTCCTGGGCGTGAGGACGTACTCGCCCTGGAGGTTAGGTCTTACCTCCATCCGAAGGGTCGGGCGCTCCCTCTCGAGGGCAGTGATGGCCTGGTAGGCACTGCCGTGGTCCCCCAGACTACCTAGCCTGAACTTGGGCCTCGGGGGCTGGTGGAGGAGAGCGCTTCTGCTCCTGACGGTAGTCCATCCCTGCTCCTGTTCCTCACCGTCGTCCTCCTGCTGCTGCTCCTCCTCATCGCCGCTGATGGAGAGGTTATGTGGGGCACAGTCCAGCTCGGTTGCGTTGCTCTCTACCAGGTCAGGCTGAAGGCTACGGGCAACCCTTTTCGGCGGGCGCTCGACACTGCTGCCGTCATCCAGCGGGTTGCGGGCCGCTGGATTGGAATTGGAGTGTTTCTCTGGGGACGCTGAAGGAGAGCGAGCCCTTGCCCTCTTCCCCTCACCGTTAATTATCACTGTCACTTTCACTGGACGGTGAGGGATTCCCTCGAATAAGTCGTTGAGCTGACTGCATTCACAGGGATAGAGGAACCTGGCGTGTACTATACCTTATCATTATGACGATATTGTGAACCCCAGAGGACCTGCACTAGGGCAGCATAGGCTAGTTGGCACATTTTTATACATTTTCAGTTATGGAGTGAAGAGAACGCGAGATCAAGTTTTCAATTATTTTGTAATAGATTAAAATAATTCTTTATGCTTGTAAAAAGAAATAAACGTTTTCTTTCTTACATTGAGAACTGGAACCTATCAAAAACAAATATGAGCCAACACACCTCATGTGCTAGTTACATTGGCTCACAGTATTGGGTAAGTTGGATAATACAATATTTGATTAACATAGATTGTTTTATTTTGTTTTAATCAAGTTATTGCTCCTAGGGCGTCAAACCAATACAGTTACAATGTAGAACATGATGAAATTTAAAAAACCCTTGTGCCACGCAGGGCACTTAAAGTGTTCTGTTGCACGGCACCCAGATTCAACGCCCACCAAAGTGCGGGTGGCGAATGAGAATCAGATTTAGATTTTCGTGTAGTAAGAGATTGTGACATAGTGTGGTAAGGGACTATCCCCGCGGCGGCATGTTACTCACCACGGGACAGTCCTGACAGTAGTGATGTATTGTGTTCACAGACCCGTAGCCCAGTCTTAGTCTAGCTGAAACTACATTGTGTTTGCGGACCATAATGCCCCGGCGACGGTGTTTGTCTCTGTGTAGACGGAACGAATCATAGTGTTGTATTGATACACTGTCGGGTCTCAGTCTGTCCCTACACTGGGCTGTGGGAAGGAGTGCCGCTGGGCGAATTCTCGACCGGTAGCAGGTGAGTGAGGCTGAGGGGCCCAGCGTCACGAGAAGAGGCACCAGGCCGCAGGCAGTCTTGGCTAATTGGTCAGCTGTGTCACTGTGTGATTCCTGCATGTGAGGGTATCCACAAAAATCCAGTGTCTAAACAACGCTCGCGTACCATTGCTGGGAAGGACAATATTCTTTGTACTACAAGATGGCTAGGTTTAGAGGATGAGAGAGCCTGAAGGGCAGATTGTGAATCACATATGACTGACTATACCATTCAGTCCTCATTGACAGAGAAGACTAACTGCATCCAGGATACCATATAGTTCACACAAAGTAGAGCTGGAGCGGTCAGGAAGTCTGCGGCCGACCAAAGCCACCCTCTGGCGGGTCCACATCAGGTGAGAACACCGCACTCCCGGCTCTTCCTTCAGGCTGAAGGGAGCCGTCGGTGTATAGGAGATGTGATGAAGAGGCTGTTGAGGACACTGTTGCGATGGTCTCCAGAGCCAACTGATTCTGTAGGAGGGGATGGTCCGCCTCCGAGGTGGGAGTGTAGCAGACTACTGGAGTGGGAATCATCCAAGGAGGAGGACCATGAAGAACCTCTGCCTGTGGAACATTGATATTTAGTCTCTGAAGAATGGAACATACAGTCTAAATGAGTGTGCGACCGCCAGGCTGAATTTGAGGTATGGGTGAGTGAGGTTCCAGGGAAGTCTTGATAACATACATATGATATTTAATTGACATATTGATATCTCGCAGCGAATTTTGATGAATGATTCTTATAATCGATTTGCAGAAAACCGAGGCAAAGAGAAAGTAAAACAGGACTTATTTTTTAAGAATAGAAAGTTGCTCAAGTTTTGTGTTTTGTGTAACATACCATATCGCTGTAATTCAAGGGAAAGTGGTAAATGTTATGCATTTTAGGTTGGCCTAGATTGTAGTAAGAGGAGAAGATAGACAAATTCATGCGTGGATTGAACATGTTTCGGGTAAAGCAATTCATCATATTTTACACAACACACACACTCACGTAAGAGCCCACCACACTTTAAAGTCCGATCTGTGCCAGTAATGGCACACCTGAGAACGGCCTGTCATTGACAAGAGCCCGGAAATCGCAATTATAGCAAGTACAGAACAAGTCTTTATCAGTGCAATGTTCCTGTGAACATGTGTGTGCTGCATTGTATCCATTTTTCTCTTGCTCGGCTGTTGGAATAAGATTCTATGCAAAGTAAAAGGAAAGTTTCTTCTTGGTCTATGCCATCTGTACACACAGTTGATGTGCCTTCTTCTTGAAACTTCCTCTCTTCCATTGCTTTCTCATTGGTGAATCGGTCAGTAGGGTAGGCCAGCGGTTCCTCTTGTTTGCCCCAGTACCTTTCCCTGGGGCCAGCTTTTGGTAACGGTCTTAGTGCTCGGAGCAGTGCTGTGATCTTCCTTCGGCAGGTTTCCTGAAGCAGATGGTGTCGTATCACTCTCGACCTCCCGAGCTCGCTGTGCGACTCCTGCTTTGGAGATCGATGCAGCTTTGACTGATGCATCATGAACGTCTGGTCGCGAATGGATGGCAGAATTTTGTTAAGTATTTGTACGTATTTTACAGAGGTGAAGTTACCGTGTGTCCCTGTCAAATCCCCAAGACCTCCCCCCAGACCACGACCAGCCGTGAAATGACAAGCTGCGTCGTCCACTCCTGCGGACTTCCCGAATGTTTTGCTTCTCATACTTCGCATTTCTGGGATGCCAACACACACGATGCAGAGCAGCAGATGTCGAGGAATTCTCTGCCGTCTGTCCAAATTACACTTACAAAACTGTTCATCATAGATATCCTGGGTGTATTGCCTTGCAAGTTTCAGTTTCCCTATTTGCAGGACTTGATTGTTCTTTCCCGAGTAGGAATTGAACACTATAATCCTGCTTCATTCATGTGTTACGCCTCGTTGTTTCAGTGTGACACGGTAACTGAAGTTCTTGCGTATTGTCGACAGCTGAAGTGTGCGGTGGGCCCTATCGCAGCTTCTGTTAGTCTCCGATCGTCTTATGCAGTTGCAGTACTACAAAATACGTTATGATGGAATATCTACAATGTTGCATTATAGAAGTGTGATGATGAGGCTAAAGTGAATATTATGTGAATATGGGCAGCATAATGCTGGTCTAATATGTGTATGATTAAATGGAAATGTGGATTGAAGCGGTGTTTCGTCCATACCAACTCCTTCCCAACCCTCAAAGTGTCTACTTGCAATTTTCAAACTGCCTCAACAGCTCGGAAATCCTCCCAACCCTCACCCACACCCACGCACTCTTTCAAACCAGGGTTCAGGAAGGTAGCGATTCGTAAGTTTCATTTGGGACATAACTCGCTATAGACTGTTGAATATTTTGCGAAACGTTGATTGTATATTCAGGCGTTGTGGGGCGTCGAGCGAGGTTCCGTGACGAGGAGCTGCTTGATAGGTGATGTAGGAAGGTGTCGAGCTTAGTAAGAAGGTCCTCTTTGCAGCTGAAGGTGGCTCTTGGGGGCTTTGGCGAGTGGAGTACTTTCATATTGGGTTGCGCCGTCGGGTGGGAGAGTTGAGCAGGCAGCAGGGCTTTAGAGGCTGAGATTGGAGACGGCGAGGGACTGTCTTGCATGGATCTGGTAGGGCCGATCAGCCATGGCAGCAAGGTTGGACAACGGTGTGGCTGGTGGAACGGTGACCAGCGCCGTCTGGATGTGCCGAGGTAACCGCAGAGTGTCTGGAAGACGAGGGCCGTCGGGAGCTTGCCACAGCCTCTTAGTATGGCTGAGAAGCTGAGATGGTGGTCCTATGACCCATACCAGAGCTCGCGAGGAGCTGATCCCTCTGTAGATTCCTGGCAGCATCGGCCACCTGCAGGAGGTGTGGCTTTTACTGTCTGATATTTGATTGAGGATGACGGTCCGAACGTCCTCCAGGGTGTCTGTTGGTAGCGCCGAGATCACTTTGGGCGTATTTGCTCGGGTCGTCGGTGAACTGATCAGCGGTGAAAATAGACTTCGCCTGTGCAAACCACAGGTCCCGTGATTGCAGGTTGTAAAGAGGGAGTTTGCCCTGTAGCGCCATTACTGGAAGCGATCGGTGCGAGTTCGGGTTCTTGCTGGAAGGAGGTAGAATTACGGCGCGGTAGGCTGAGCCTGACAGTGAGACGGGGGGGAAGGTGTGGGATGTCGGTGGCCGGGTGGTGGGAAAAGAACTCTGACAGCGGGAGTTCAGGGAGGTGACAGTAGCAGTGTAAAGACGTGTCCGGAAACCTCTCCTTCGACTGCAGGGGTCACCAGTTTAGCGGGAGTGCCGGTAGGGTTGTTGAAACGATATAAACGAGAGAGAGGCACAGAAACGCGTTAAACAATAACAGAAGTGCTTTATTGGGTAGGCTATACATGGTAAGGTAGCAGAGGACAATGAGCTATTGGAGGTGCAGGTTTATGGTGTGCTGGCGAAGAGTCCAGGCCACAAGGAGGACTTCCACCGACGAAGAAAACACCACGTGGTCTGTTTGAGTCAGCGTCCTGGTAGAAGACGTTAGGGCGCTATTAGAGTGAGCTTGTGTGTGTCTAGGCACCGGTTACAGCTTGACTGACTAGCTGCTGTGATACCCGGGCGGTGAGGTCAGGTCTGTGAGGGTTAGCTATCCCCAAAGGGAATTAGAGACGTCGAAGCCAAATGTTGCAAGCACCTGACCTACCTCCATCCTGGTGGACTTGAGGTAAAGTCCGTAAGAGCGGCGCTTTTCATGGAAAGGGACAGCGGCAGATTTTGGTCTGCTACCGCCGACATCGATTGGAGGTGTCAGAGACTGATTGATACTGTAGGTGCAGATGTGTAGAATGGCCCCTGCTACCCAGTGAAGGCGTCGTCATTAAGGTGCCAATTGTAGGGCGACCGTGGGGGCGCTACAGATGGAACCCGAGTCGTCACAGGTGGTGGCTATGTTAAAGCTATTCAAGTGCGGGCTTCAGCGCTGCCTACCCCTGCACGGGCTTCCAGGGGTAGACCCAACATGTCCGGCCTTTGCGAGTGTTGTCATCGTCCCGCTACGTTGGGGGCACAGCAGAGGCGTGTCCCCGTACTCACGGGGTAGGAATAAAAGACATGACATCACGCCCTATGTAGCTGGAAGGTTAAGACAAAGGAGTTATTGAGGTGTTGGTGGAGCCACACATAACCTCTGAGGGGTCCTTTATGAAGCCGGACTTGATGGCATCAAAGAATGCTTAGACTTGTGTACTTAATAGTCACTCGGGTCTCCGCAGACACATTCGCACTATCGGCTTCACATAACGCCAAGTGCAGATACTACCATACCCAGGAAGTCCTTCGCGGTGCACGGGAACTATCCGGTAGAGACTCCGTGCGGTTCTCGTCCATTACTCTTAGTTGGCTCGCCGAGGGGCAAGGAGTCAGGAGAGAGTGCGCCATTAAAGCCCTGACCTGGACTTATTCCCTGTACAGAGTGTGGTCGTGATGCCATCTGGGGTGATCTTGGTGCCATCCCCTATGGTCTGCCAGGGCCAACGGAGGGCCGACTGGTGAAGGGAGCGCGTCGGGCGCCTCGCCGGTGCCGCCGTCAGGTACCGTTCCCCAGAGGCTTGCTGGGCCACTTAACACCTGGAGTGGGCTGGTCGGGTGGCCTGCCGCAGCTACGGTGTGTCTATACTCGCTCTTCGCTTGAACCTTGCACTCCCTGTTTATACAGACAGCTTCGTTGATTGTTACTACTAACCCCAATTTCATTTTCGAGTTCTTTAAGTTAAAAATTTTTTATTTCATACACCCTCCTCCTGCCGCGGAGGGAATCGGCGAGGCTTTGTATCAAAAAACACCACCTAATTCCCCAACTATTTTTCTGTTATTGATTTCCAAAAGCAGCGCCCCCAGCGATGGGATAAACGCAGTGAGGATCGTGTCCCGACACCAGAGTGAACGGGAGTACAATGAACAAATGTGTGGTTTTCTGGTTCATCAGTCTTGTCTTGCATTGCGAGTCCAGTATGTGAAGTAGCCCAGCGAAACTGGACCCCTAACACGCAGGGAAAAGGGCCTGCCAGCAATCGATATTCCCAAAGTATTCCTCGATGGACCTCCATTGAATTTCCCCACAACAGCAAGGGTACTGCAGGATCTACAACTTCACCCTATCCTCTCCCCACCAGGCCGTCTCCTTCCGATCTCAAACCATCACCACCACAAACATCCACTCTCCCTCCACCCGACCTCACTCCCCCAAACTAGGGCCTTCACCCTAACCAATCCCCGCGCTCTCCATTCCATGCGAGGGAGTCGCCATTCGTGTCAAGAGTGCACATACATACGCAGTGGCAACACTAACTTTTCCAAGCAGTTAGAATTCACAAACATCACGGCCCTGTAATAGTATGCACTACCTGCACTCGCCCCAGCACACAGACGCTCCCCCTAAACCTTCAGCGTGTTTCCGACCACTATACCGGTCACTCTAATAGCCGATCCGAACGCCAAACAAAACAAAAAAAAACTTCTGGCACAGCTCTTAAAACTACCCCGGAACTCAGTTATGCACACGTTTCACTCGGAAACTGCCACACTTCTTGAGACCTGACATTCCTACCTTCTTACACAGAGGCCAAGGCAGACCTGACTTTGTGTTCCCAAGCAGGCACGGCGCGTTCTTACACCACCACTTCTCCCCGTGCCCATTCTCTGGGTCTGACCACATACCCGTTATCTTCTTCATCTCTTCAAACCTAGTCCTCATTAAAACACAACCGAAATTTTATTTCGAACAAGCTTAGCAGGACTCGTACATACATCATCTCGATAACAAGAATCTGACATTCGATTACAGTAGTAAACAGAGAAATGCACACAGCTATAGAACACATCCACTCATCAATAGCACAAGCAGCGAATGCTGCTCATTACCTCAAACAAAACGAAGAGACTTCTAGCATGAAACAGACTCCAACAAAACACACTGAGATTACGCCAAGTACATTGGGATCTCGCTATCCTCCGTAACCCACATCCTGAACAGCGTCGAAGACGACCATGGCAGACACCGGGAAAAACTGGAGACATATTAACAGACTAAAAGGGAATTCCCGACCCTGTACTAGCTCACTGACAGAAAACGAAAAACCCGTTACTGACTCAGAAGAGGTAACCAGATTGTTCAAAGAACACTGAGATCTAGTCTTTAACCCCCACCCGGTCAGTCAGACGCCGGAGATTCGGGAGATTTTGGCCTGGAATCAGCATAACCCACACCACACAAGACCCTAAGTGACAATTACCCTTGACCATCCCCATAACGGATGCCGAGGTCAAAGCTTTGGAAAGCAACATGCTTAAAAAAGGATCCGGGCGATTCAGGCATCGGTCGCGATATGTATAGAAACCAACGTGATTCGACAACCATTACCCACATATACAAGGCCTCTGTAGCCTCCGGCTATTTTCCAGTATTCTTTAAAGAGGCCATAACAATTCTTATTCCCAGACATTGTAAAAACCGCAGAAATCCCCGCAATTACAGGCCCTGAAACTTACTTGAGTTTCTAGTGAAAGCGTTCGAGAGATTGATCAACAAAAGACTTCGATCATACCTGGAAGACTCACACTCTCACCTCCAAACAGTTTGGCTTTCGACTACACCGCACGACACAAACCCCTTAACCTATTGACCAATTGCATACACATCAATAACCAAATAGGATGCATAACTTCCCTGATCACCAGAGGCGTGGAACACGCATTCGACACATTGTGGCACGAGGAGCCTAAGATACAAAATCTCTGCTCACATTAGCCTTTCATGGCCCATACAAAAACTTCACTGTAGCTTCCTGCACAACAGGAAGAAGATCAGATACCACATCCACTTTCCTCGTTTCTGCTAAATGCCGGCTTGCCTCAGGGCTTTATACCCTCACTAACACTGTACATTATGTACAGAAATGACGAGCCTAACCCAGTACACTGCGACTCCCTAACGCTGCTGTACGCCGAGGATGTGACAGGACTGGTGCAGGGCAGAATTTTTGACCTGTACCGTAGAGCCCAAGCCGAGATTTTGATCACGCTTGTCCCAGTGACAGCCCAACTGGCGCATCAGAGGTACGCTTCTACAACACATCAACTGGAAGGCCGCCCAAGCACGACGCGCCCTAGTCGGAATCTATCGATTTTGTTGTGCAAACACCAAAGCCAAACTGCACTTACATAAGGCCCGTAATCCGTCCACTTCTGTCCCGTGCCATAAGCGGCACGTCATTCGCAGCCAAAGCCATTTTACAGCTACAGCGGGTCCGGAACCAGTCACTGCACTTGATGTATAACACCGTGTGGCAAGATTTCAAGATAGCGAAACCCTTGCACCAGCGCGCAGAGTTGCGCCTGTAAATACTCGTATTTATCTAAGCACACTCGGGGGTAGACAAAGAAACCGCCTACGAGCCTACCATGTCTTGTTTACCGATTTCCTTGAGGCAAGAGACCGAAGAAACACGAGCCTCTTTCTCACAAGTGACGATCCTCTCCGAAATTCAATATATGTAGCTGGAATGTAGCCAGCGCCCACACTAACCTTTCCCCAGTGCACCACACACACTCACCTGATCTACTCTACTAATTCGTAAAGAAAACGAAAAAAAGAAAAAGAATCCCTTCAGGCCCCTGGCCCTCCACTTCCACGTGCCCTGTCCTCTCCTCGGCCAAATTCACACACAACCCATGCAAGTTGGGTCAAGCCCTGGCTCTTTCCCTTCCACTAAAATTCTCTTCCTCCCAACTGATTTCCCGACCTGGCTTTCCTTCTCTCTGCCCATCCTTGAAATGTTTTTTTTTTCTATATTTTCGAGTTCGATAGGGTACCTGTTGGAGTCGTCTATCCCTTGATTCGACAATTGATTGATTTGTGCCAGTGACACTGGCAAATTTATCGTGCACCCCATGTTCATCCTGTGAGCAGCAGCGCAAAAGGATTACAGGGGTCTCAAATGGTCTTAACCCCAGTGGGTTAATATTAAATGCATTGCATAGTTACATTGTTTTATGTGTTAAGTTCTGCCTACTAGATGCAAAAAAGTGGATACAAACTTAAAATTTCAGGTATCTTGTTATTAACAATAAGGTTTTGTGACATTTCTTGCAGGGTTTGTTTAGATCTATCCCTAAACGGCTCTATTTTTTCACATTCTAAGACATAGTGTTCGAGTCTGTGTCCAAATCTTTGACCACAAACTTTACAATTCACACGATTAACATCTCCAGATAGGCCAAAGCGCCAATGATACCCATAGCCTAGCCTTAGTCTAACAGTTACATCCTGTAATCTGCTGATCTATTTACTTAATCTATGAGATGTGTATTCAACCGTCTGTGACCAAGGTTCTCCCACAACTCGTTCACGTTGTTGAATAGTATTCTTTTGACATCTTGCATCACATCCGACCCACGTATTGCTTATATGTGCCCACAAGGTCTCGGTGGGGTGCTCTAGATGGCCAGTAGAGGAGTGTGATCACAGGATGTGTCACAGACCAGACTTTAACACATATTTTATGTGGACAGGGCTTTAGTCTTGGAGCATGGGGAAAGTTCTCACCCTCTGGTATCAGAAGCGCCCTCCACGGTTGGCAGCATCGCATCTTTCAACATCTCAAGGTTTGCCTGTGCCGTGAGACTTGACTTGACTTGTGGCGGAAGTGAAGATGGAGGTTCTTCAGTCTTGGCGTTGATTGGAGGGTCGGGCATGGGGGATGGAAGTGTTTGGGAGGGTTTTGGGGGGAGTGGGGATGGGTGGTTGTCTGAGGAGGAGAGTAGTAGGAAATGGGAAGTATAAAAGACTCTGCTACATTGTTCGTAGTAAGAAGTTGAAGTCTCAATTGATTGATCAGATTTCCTAAATTGTCAGACTTTTGTTATGTATTAGTTTGTTAAGCGACTGAGCTGCTGCTGCTGTCCAGATGACCATCTAATTCAAAGTTGTTGTGTTTTTTGAGGGTGTGGGGGGCTCACCAGGCCCCTGTGTTAGTGGTTGCGTACCCCATCTTTTTCAGTTCAGTTTTAATACTTTATTCCTTGATAGAGGAATCGGGATCATAGTGCTGTCACTAGGTATCCCTGTACAATAATACCAGAGGCATCTGGCAAGTGTCGCGAGTATATATAAATATAACAAAGGGGCTTACTAAAGCCTAAGGAATTTTGGATATTCCTTCAGCACAACATCAATATTGTTTATATAATGTCTTGCCAGTATGGGGAGGGTCATCGTGTCTCCATCAGGGGGCTGTGGAGTGGTGGTCCAGCAGGCGTCACGGAAGCATTGTGTGTGGGGACATCTTAGAAAGCAGCGGACATGGGTGCGGCTGTCAGGTCTTTTGCATGATGGACAAGCGCGTTGCTTTCTGTTGCATGCATCTGTATGGGCATGTATGCTTCATCAGCTCCAGTGAATTGATCCCATATGCAGAATTTCTTGTGACAGAGTGATCAAATATAGACCAGGCTTATCCCACAGATATTGTGTACCTAGTTGTACTTGTTTAAAGTAGTTAGGTCAGGGACAAAGATAAGGTACTCATTGTCTTTTGTAAAAAGGGCTACTAAATTCATTTGCACATAATACCTCATTATTATTCTCTTGTAACATAATTTCAAGGAATCTTCCACTAGGGATTCCTGCATCTTCAAGACTGCGATACAAACAGTAGCAAGGGAAAGATGAACTCTTTTGGAGATTGTTCTCAGATGATTCAACTTCACCAAAGGTGACTTTTCTCTTTCGGAATAACCACATTCAAGTGGAGTCAGGTAATGCTCATAATATGAATGGGCGAATGGATATGGACCAAATGTGTACTATATCCTAGAGGCTGCATATAAAGCTATACACTTGATTAAGTTTTAGAGGTCAGGGGTTGGAGATCAAAATCTCAGTCTTTTGTACTGAGCACAGAGTTTCTGAAGGCTGTGTAAATAGATGTGGACCAAAGTTATACCACAAGTATTACACAGAAACTTACATATGCTGAA
>JAUUEC010077128.1:0-17383 GCA_032361885.1 Panulirus marginatus
AAACCATTCTTCCCCTTTTCCCTTGAGCTTCGTTTCACTCAGAGCCAGAACATCCAGGTTTCTTTCCTCAAACATACCACCTATCTCTCCTTCTTTCTCATCTTGGTTACATCCACACACATTCAGACACCCCAATCTATTCATCTTATTCATTTATTATACTTGATTGCTGTTTCCCCCATCAGCAAGGTAGCACCAGGAAACAGATGAAGAAAGACCCATCCACTCGTATCATTCATATCATTTATTTATTATACTTGATCGCCATTTTCCGCATCAGCGAGGTAGCGCCATTTGCTCATATACACACATTTATACATACATGCACATATATGCACAATACATACATATACATATAAACATACACATATATACATACTTATACATACACATGCATATACACATATATGTATGTACTTATTCATACTTGCTCACCTACATCCATTCCTAGCACCACCCCACCCCATAGGAAACAGGATCGCCACCCCTTGCATCAGGTAGGTAGTGCCAGTAACAGACAAAAAAAGGCCACATATGCTCACACTCAGACTCTAGCTGTCATGTGTAATGCTCCAAAACCACAGCTCTCAATCCACACCCAGGCACCACAGACCTTACCATGGTTTACCCCAGACACTTCACATGCCCTGGTTCAGTCCACTGACAGCAAGCAACCCCAGTATACCATGTCGTTCCATTTCACTCTATTCCATGCACACCTTTCACCCTCCTGCATGTTCAGGACCTAATTGCTCAAAATCTTTTTCACTCCATCCTTCCACCTCCAATTTGGTCTCCCGCTTCTCCTTGTTCTCTCCACCTCTAACATGTATATCTTCTTTGTCAACCTTTCCTCTCTCATTCATTCCAATTGTCCAAACTATTTCAACACACCCTCTTCTGCTCTCTCAACCACACTATTTTCATTACCATACATCTCTCTTACCCTTACATTACTTACTCAATCAAACCATCTCACACCACATATTGTCCTTAAACATTTAATTTCCAACACATCCACCCTCTTCCATACAAATCTACCTACAGCTCATGCCATGCAACCATACAATATTGTTGGAACTACTATTCCTTCAAACATAGCCATTTTTGCTCTCCGAGATAACGTTCTCTCTTTCCACACATTCTTTATCGTTCCCAAAATCTTTGCCCCCTTTCCCACCCATTGACACACTTCCACTTCCATAGTTCCATCCACTGCCAAGTCCACTCCCAGATATCTAAAACACTTCACTTCCTCTAATTTTTCTCCACTCAAACTTACATCCCAACTAACTTGTCCCTCAACCCTGCTGAACCTAATAACTTGCTCTTATTCACATTTACTCTCAACTTTCTGTTTTAACACACTTTTCTAAACACAGTCACCAACTTATGCAGTTTCTCACTTGAATCAGCCACCAGTGCTGTATAATCAGTGAACAACAACTGACTCACTTCCCTGGCCCTCTCATCCCCAATAGACTGCATACTCACCCCTCTCTCCAAAACTCTTGCATTTACTTACCTAACCACCCCATCCATTAACAAATTAAACAACCATGGGGACATCACACACCCTGCTGCAGTCTGACCTTCACTGGGAACCAACCACTCTCCTCTCTCCCTTCTCGTACACATGCCTTACACCTTTGATAAAAACTTCTCACTGCTTCTAGCAGCTTGCTCCCCACACCATATAATCTCAAGACCTTCCACAGAGCATCTTTATCAACCCTATCATATGTCTTCTCCAGATCCACAAATGCTACATACAAATCCATCTGCTTTTCTAAGTATTTCTCACATACATTCTTCAAAGCAAACACCTGATCCACACATCCTCAATCACTTCTAAAACCACAATGCCCCTCCCTAACCTGATGCTCTGTATATGCCTTCGCCCTCTCAATCAATACCATCCCATACAGTTTTCCAGGAATACTCGACACACTTATACCTCTGTAGTTTTAACACTTACCTCTATCCCCTTTTGCCTTTGTACAGTGGCAATATACATGCAATCTGTCAATCGTCAGGCACTTCACCAAGATCCATACATACACCAAATATTCTAACCAACCAATCAACAACACAGTCACCCCCTCTTTCTTAATAAATTCAACTGCAATGCCATCCAATCACACCGCCTTGCCAGATTTCATCTTCCACAAGGCTTTTACCACCTTCTCTCTCTCCACCAAACCACTCTCCCTGACTCTCTCACTTCGCACACCACCCTGACCAATGCACCCTACATCTGCCACTCTATCATCAAACACATTCAACAATCCTTCAAAATAATCATCCATCTCCTCCTTACTCTATCACTACCTGTTATCACTTCCCCCCCTTGCCCCCTTCACCGATGTTCACTTTTGTTCTCTTGTCTTACGCACATCATTTACCTCCTTTCAAAACATCTTTTTATTCTTCCTAAAGTTTAACAATACTTTCTCACCCCAACTCTCATTTCCCCTCTTTTTCAACCTTTGCACCTTTCTATTGACCTCCTGCCTCTTTCTCGTATACATCTCCCAGTCATTTGCACTCCTTCCATGCAAGTATCATCCAAATGCCTCTCTTTTCTCTTTCACTAACAACTTTACTTCTTCACCCCACCACTCACAACCCTTCCTAATCTGTCAATTTCCCACCTTTCTCATGCCACATGAATCTCTTGCGCATGCCATCACTGCCTCTCTAAATTCATCCCATTCCTCACCCACTTCCCTCACTTCATTTGCTCTCATCTTTTGCCATTCTACACTCAATCTCTACTGGTATTTCTTCATGCAAGTCTCCTTTCCAAGCTCACTTACTCTCACCATCCTCTTCTCCCCAACATTCTCTCTCCTTTTTTGAAAACCTCTACACATCTTCACTTTTGCCTCCACAAGGTAGTGATCAGAATCCCACCAGCTGCCCCTCTCAGCACATTAACATCCAAAAGTCTCTCTTTTACATGCCTATCAATTAATACACAATCAAATAATGCCCGTTGACCATCTCTCCTACTCACATACGTATACTTGTGAATATCTCTCTTTTTAGACCAGGTATTCCCAATCACCAGTCTTTTTTTCAGCACACAAATCTACAAGCTCTTCACTATTTCCATTCACAATACTGAATACCCCATGTGCACCATTTATACCCTCAACTCCCACATTACTCACCTTAGCATTTAAATCACCCATCTCTAATATCCAGTCACGTGCACTAAAACTGCTGACACTCTCGCTCCACTGCTCCCAAAACACTTGCCTCTCAAGATCTTTCTTCTCATGACCAGGTACATAAGCACCAATAATCACCCATCTCTCACCATCTACTTTCAGTTTTACCCACATCAATCTGGAATTTACTTCCTTACACTCTGTCACATACTTCCACAACTCATGCTTCGGGAGTAATGCTAATCCTTCCTTAGCTCTCGTCCTTCCACCAACCCCCTGACTTCACACCCAAGACGTTTCCAAACCATTTCTTCCCTTTACACTTGAGCTTCGTTTCACTCACAGCCAGGACATCCAGGTTTCTTTCCTCAAAAATACTACCTATCACTCCATTCTTATCATATTGGTTACATCCATACACATTCAGACACCCTAGTCTGAACCTTCAAGGAGGATGAGCTCTCCCTGTTCGACTCCTTTTGTTTCCCCTTTTAGAAATTGAAATGTCTATATATGGATAACCCTTTATTAGAACTATGAATAAATCATATGAAAATAAATCTCTTGACTACCCGAGTGGTGTCTTATTTCTCGGTCAGTGGGGTACGCGTCTGCCTGTCCAGATCAGTTCACCATGCGCCATGGTTTTAGTTATGTGTGATGCGGTGTGTTCTCAGTATTACTCCTGCCTGTGGATGTGTTTCGATAAATATCTTTTCACTAACCTGTAGGTAGGGATTTGTTGATATAGCTAACTCAAACTTGAAGAGCTCTGTTACTGCGGCTATCTCGACTCCAGATTCATACAAGTCTTCAAAGGTCTCCATCATAGCCGGCTGTTTCTTCACCAAGAGGAAGGATTTCAAGTTAGCGGAGTAGACATTGGTCAGTATCATGGTGTACAGCCACAGGAACTGAACGTAGATCTGAGTACAGGGATTGCGGGGCAGGGATCTGTGAGCCTCACAAAAGTGGAGACCGAAGGCGTAGTACCAGGCGAAGCTCAGGCCCTGCAAGTTTCTGATCTCGCCACCACTGTTACGGGATGTTCTGCAATAAGCTGATGATACATATCTATTCTTATTTTCTAAAGTCTCTTATTTCAGGTTACAGTAATTGATATGATTTCTCCTGAATATATCATTCTTAGCAGAAAATTTAGGAGAGCAAAAGGTTTTGAAAGACTGCAATGGCAAGAATAAACGAATTATGTAAATTCTATCGCTAAGTTAATGTCTGTTTGTTTATATCAATCTACATTTTTCTTGGGTCAATGCGCGCTTGCTAATCCCTTGACCTACCATTGCAATTAGACAAACAGATGAATAGATAAATAGACAACGGTTTATTGGATGCAGGCGGCTATTTGGCTGAAAATATACAGCTAAGGTATTACAGATGTTACAAAACTGGTGGTCCATGATAGCTACTAGTTACCTAATCATACAAGAGCTTAATTAAGATCAGGGTATAAGCATATGGATGACGTACATTTAGATAGCCAGAGTGGCATGTATATAGGGATGTTTACAGAGTCAATGTTATGTTTTATATACTATGAGCTTCACTGAACATTAAATGGTGAATAGTTACAGTAAGGCAGTAGTTGACCTACCACATGTATAGTTATGAAAACTGGCACATGTTGGTGGTTACTACTATGGGAAAAGGAAAAGTTATTTTACTCTGTCACTCGTAAGCCTGTGTCTTATTTTCAGTGAGAATTCTTCACCTCCTGTTTAAGCTTCAGTTATTCCCACTAATTTAGCAAGTAATCAGTGACACTTATTTGAGCTAAGCATTACATTTTGCCCCATTCTTTCTTATTTTCAGGTTACTAGTTTTACACAATATCATTTGTCGTGCTTGTCCATACAATTTCTCCAAATATATATTCATATTGCTTTAGCATCTACCCTGATAACACTATACACCTTTGCCAGTCCTTCAAAAGCAATATTCGCTCCCTCAAACTTCTGCAGTCTTTTCCTGTGTTTTATGTGGCATTCCACTCCAGTCTTTCACATCCTCAATATATGTTCTTTTCCTTACAGTAGTTCGTTTATGTTTTGGAACGTTCCTTGTGGTTATTTCACTTATCTGAAGTACCAAATCCTCTTGAAAAGTATCTACATAGGATGCTATACGCTGTGCTAACCAGTTATTTGTTCAGCTGTGTTTATTCTTCTGTAAGTGACACAAGTTTTCTCTATTGGAAGTTGAAGATAATGCATAAAGTGGGCAATAACTAATCCTATAGCCACTTTGCAATTTTCTTTCATACCCATTGTATTCAACAGCGAGCAGAGTCAAATCTACCTCACCGCACCCTTGAACGAGTAAGTGAATCATCCTTAGATGATTTTACATCAAAATAATCACTGAGAAACTCGTGCTAACGTACACCATTCAAATCTCAAAAGACATTTAGAGTGAATTTCGTTTTATCAGATAATTAGATCTCCCACCATCAACATGGGAAGAAGAAACATATAATAGGGAAAGTGTTCTAACTTTAATCTGGAGTTGGTTAGATCCCATGTGTCGCTATACAATTATGGCTCACACGCTTGCCCGTGCACCATGCCCATGTGACTCCATGCATTTCCCTAAGTTTGATCTTAGTCGGGACAGTTTACTAGAGCTGGTCGCAGTTCTTGTGTCACAGTTGTATGTGGGGCGTTTATGACCCGTAACGTGTGTTAAAGATTTAACTTATTCCTTGTATATCTTTATCCGTTGAATATTTCCTATTGCATGGTTGCTGTGGCATCATTCAAGTTAAAGAATTGGATTATCAGACCTTTTTTAGGTTCCTCTATCGTTCGAAATTTTAATAGATAAATGTTATTATATCTTTAAGCAAATTTCTTTATTAGGTTATAACGAGAAGTTTACTGTTTCATTTTGACAAGTTTTGCCCTAAATTGCTTCTTTTGCAATAAACTAGACTTATGATATACCACGTAATGGATATTTCATTTAAAATCGTGTTTTCATTTGATTCCTCCTTGGGGATTTTTCGAATTCAGTCTACTTATCGTGTAAGGGTTTATAAAGATTACCTCTCTAAGGTTGAGTTCTGACTCACCAATATATTAGATTATTGTGTCCTAGGTGATTATATTTTCTGAATAAAACGATATACAACTTAACCTGATGAAATGTTATGTGTCCTTTACAGCAAGGAAACAAATTGATTCACAATAAGGAGCATGTTCACGGGAATAGATAGGAGTACGTAAGGGAAAAACAAAGTAACAAAAGGTCTGTTGGCCTATGAGATTATCTGTTGATCAGTTTCAGATAAGAGCTTTTCAATACTGCAATGTTAGCGATATAACAGCAAAGTAATTCTTCCCTGATCTTCCACTAACCCCGGCAACAACTGACGGTAAGAAGAGGAAGAAGAAGAAAGAAAGAAAAGATTGAAAGGAAAACAACGAATTGCTAGAACGAAAACGAATACCTATTGGCTACTGCAGTGCTAAAATGATTCTCTACACTATAACTCTATACACTACACTGTGCTATGCTGAGGAATTCTTTAAGCCAACTAAGTCATTCATCGAATCAGTGCTAAAGGAAAATGTAAATGTATAAGTGTATGTACAGTATGTATATATTTGTTCTATTCTTTATCATTTAGTGAATACCTAAACTGGGGAAATGTTTGCCTGACCCGGTGTTTGACGATGTCTATAGGCTTTGCATTATCAAAGTTTGCCAGTATTTTGTTCTAGTGTTCAAGGGTTTTATTTGGTGATTTTTCTTTTTCACGTATCTATTAAATCCCGTCATTCTAACTTTCATTCCATGTCTTTACTACCATTTATTTCGAAAAGGTTTTCTTGACTCATCTTAAGAGTTTGTTCAGGACTTTAAAAACTCGCATCACGTCCCCAGGCAGTCTACATCTCCTAAGTTATATGTCATTTCATATTCTAAGTCCCTCTTCATACGACAGGTTTCAGAGAGCTGGCATTAACTTTGTAGTACTGCTTTGTGCATTTCGAGTCTCCCTGTCCTTTATGTAGTTCAGATACAAGAACTGGATAGCACACTAGGATGTGATCTCATCGTATCAAAAAGAGTTGGAACTGTTTGAGGTGTCTTGTGGTTGTTCTCACATTTAAATCAATGTATTCAACTCGGTTTGCTGCTTTCTTTCTAAAGTACATAAAACTGAATTGTTACTAACAATAATCCTAGGATCCTTTCCCTCATTTGCTATAGAAAGTAGGTCACCCAGCAATATTATGTTTTTTGTCATTTATCTCCAAAGTGTATATCTTTGCATCTTTCACTGTTATATTTCATTTGCCATTTGTATGACAATTCTGCAAATTTTTCTAGATCTCTGAGTTATTTGTTCCTGTACCTCCTCGTTTTGTTACGTCTACAGATTTTGACATCTTGGTATAGGTCCCAGTTCAGGGTGAGTCCCATTTCCCGGTCACTTATGCTGATAAAAAGAAAAAAAATCAGGAGCGGAGCAGTTGACTGATCTTTGATGTACCCTGCATGTCATGTTTTAGTCACACGGAGGGTTCATCACGTAAAACTATACGTTACCTTCTGCCACTAAGCCAGTTTCCAGTCCGTAAACCTAGTGTGTCTCCTGTGACGTGATATTTTTTGTTTCCATAGTAGTTTTTTGTGTGGTCCTTTATAATATGCCTCTTCAACATATAAGTATATTACGCCTGACCGCGGAAACCATGTTCACTGTTCATTACCAGCGTGCGGTCCTGGAATGCCAGAGTTTTCTGTAATTATTTTTCTATTATGTTACCTACGAACATTTTGAAGCTTTAATGTGCAGGGATGACTTTTGTCAATACCGAGACTTCTGATACGTTACATTCGGTTCGACTTTGGTTAGATGTTATGGTTATGGAGAATATCAGTTACCGTCTGACATCTTATCAGACATTTGAAGTTGGGTTCTCGGGGCCAGTTGACTGGCTTAACTTGATCTAAGTATCTATATACTCCGAGCCTCTTAATTTTCACCACCCTGAGTTTCATGTCATAAATCCGAAAAAAGATACTTGCGACGGAGGTATACAGGCATCATCTTTAACTCTCAACACAGTACGGAGGCCATCTATTAGTTGTCATTGCTTACATTTCCCTTGTTCATTTTTCAGTGGTCTGGCTATATCTTTCATGTTTTTTCTTTTCTTGCAAATATGAAAATATTTTCATTTCATTAGGCAGAGTCCTTTACTCTGTTCCTCTTTAACAGATTTATTTCCTTGAGACCTAAACTGTTTAGAGAACATTTACTGATATACATAATGCTGCTTTATCTGTTGGGATCTCCAACATATTTAAAATATCCTGGCTACATATTATCAAGCCTAAAACAGTAGAATACTTACAAGATTTAGAGCGAGACTTAGCTCTACAAAAATATATGAGCAAAGGCGGAATATTATAGGGTAAGCTCTCTTGTCACTGACCACCTAACATTACACTAGGGCTAACACTACTGTCACTGACCACCTAACATCTTATAATGGTAAGCATTCTGTCACTTACCACATAACATTGTGCTAGGATAAGCACTCATGTCACTCACCACAATCCATTAAACTAAGATAGGCTTTCCATTCATTCACAATATAACTTTACACTAGGGTAAGCTCTCCTATCACTTACAACCTAATATTACTCTAGGGAAGGCTCTCCTGTCACTCACCTCCTAACATTACACTAGAGTAAGCTATCCTGCCAGTCACAAACATTACACTAGAGTAGGCTCTCCCATCACCCATCACCTAACATTATTCTAGGGTAGGCTCTCCTATCACAGACCACCTATCATTACACAAAGACAGACTCTCCTATCATTCACCACCTAACATTGCACTATGGTAGGATTTTCTGTCACTCACCACATAACATTACACTAGGTAAGCTCTCTTGTCACTCACCACCTACCGCTACACGAGGGTAGCCTCCTTTTTCACTCATCACGTAGCATTATACTAGGGTAAGCTCTCCCGTCTCTCACCATAACATTAGATTCGGGTAGAATCCCCTGTCACTCATCACCTTACATTACAATAAGGTAACCTCTCCTGTCACTCACTGCCTAGTATTACATTAGGGTAGGCTCTAATGTCACTAACCACCTAACATTACAATAGGGTAAGCTCTCCTAACACTGACCATCCAACATTACGCTAGTGCAGGGTTTCCAGTCACCTGCCACCTAACATTATGCTTAGGTAGGCTCTTTTGTCACTCACCACCTAACATTATATTAAGTTAGTCTCTTTTGTCACTCACCACCTACTATTACACTAGGGTAGGCTCTCCTGTCACTCATTACCTAACATTACACCATCGGAGGCTCTCCTGTCACAGACCACCTATCATTACACAAGGGTAGACTCCTCTGTCATTCACCAACTAACATTGCACTATGGTAGGCTTTTCTATCATGCATCACATAATATTACACTAGGGTAATATTTCCTGTCACTCACAACCTTCGTAGAATGTCAATAGGGTAGGCCCACCTGTCCTTCACGATCTAACATTATACTAGGGTATGCTCTCCTGTCACTCAGTTTCTAACATTACACTAGGACAGAGTCTCCTGTCACTCACCACTTAACATTACACTAGGGTAGACTCCAATGTTACTCACTACTCAACATTACACTAATGTAAGCTCTTCTGTCACTCACTGCATATTATTACATTACGGTAAGAACTCCTATCACTGACCACCTAACATTACATTACGGTAGGCTTTCCTATCACTCACCAACTAATATTACGCTAAAGTAGGTTCTCCCGTCTCTCACTACCTAACATTACACTAGGGTAGGCTTTCCTTTCACTCATCGAACAATACACTAAGGTAGGCTCTTCTGTCACTCACCGCCTACCATTACAAGAGGGTGGGCTGCCCTTTCACTCACCATTTAGCATTACATTAGGGTAAGCTCTCCTGTCACACACCATTTAACATTACACTAAGGTAAGCTTTCCTGTCATTCACTTCCAAACATTACTCTAGGATAGAATCTCCTGTCACTCACCACCTATCATCACACTAGGGTAGGCTGTCCTGTCACTCACCACCTATCATCAAACTAGGGTAGGCTGTCCTGTCACTCACCACCTAACATCACACTAGGGTAGGCTCTCCAGTCACTAACTACCTAACATTACACCAGGGTAGGATCTCCTGTCACTGACCACTTAACATTACACAATGATAGGCTTTTGTCTTGCTAACCACATAACATTACACTAGGAAAGTCTCTCCTGGTACTCATCACCTAACATTACTCTGAGATAGACTACCCTGTCACTCATCACCTAATATTACGCTAAGGTAAGCTCTCCTGCCACTCTCTGCCTAGTACTACATTAGGGTAGGCTCGCCTGTCACTCACCACCTAACATTATAATTGGGTAAGCTCTGCTGTCACTGACCACCTAAAGTTACACTAGGGTAGGCTTTCCTGTCAATGAACACCTAACATTACGCCAAGGTAGGCTCTCCCGTTACTAACTACCTATCATTACACTAGGGTACGCGTTCCTGTCACTTACCAACTAACATTACGCTGGTGTAGGCTATTCTGTCACCAAACTACCTAACATTCCACTAGGGTAGGCTCTCCTGTCACTCACCATATAATAGTTCACTAGAGTAGCCTTTCGTGTCAACCATCACATAACATTACGAAAGAGGGAAAGCTCTTCTGTCACTCACCACCTAGCACTACACTGGGGTAAACTATTCTGTCACTCACCACCTAACATTACACTAGAGTAGGCTGTCCGTTCATTCACCGCCTAATATTACACTATGGTAGGCCTTTTTGTCAGTCACCACATAACATTACACTGAGGTAAGCTCTCCTGTCACTCACCACCTACCATTACTCGAGGGTAGGCTACCCTTTCACTCACCACGTAGCATTACTCTAGGGTAAGCTCTCCCGTCACACAACATCTAACATTACCCTAGGTAAGCTCTCCATTCACTCTCTACCTAACATTACACTAGAGTAGGCTCTCGTGCCACTCAACACCTAACATTACACTAGGGTAAACTCCCCTGTCATTCACCACATACAGTTACAATAAGGTAGGCTCCCCTTTCACCCACCATGTAGCATTACACTAGGGTAGGCTCACCTGTCCTTCACCATCTAACATTCCACTAAAGTAAGCTCTCCTGTCACTCACTCTCAAAATTTACTAGGATAGAGTTTCCTATCACTAACCACCTAACATTACACTAAGGTAGACTACCCTGTCACTCACCTACTAACAGTACACTAAGGTAAGCTCTCCTGTCACTCACTCTCTAGTATTACATTAGGGTAGGCTCTCCTGTCACTCACCACCTAACATTGCAATTGGATAAGCTCTCCTATCACTGACCACCTAACTCTACACTAGGGTAGGCTTTCTTATCAATTAACACCTAACATTACGCTAAGGTAGGCTCTCCCGTCACTCACTACCTAACGTTCCACTAGGGTAGGCTTTTCTGTCACTCACCAACTAACATTATGCTGGGGTAGCCCCTCCTGTCAAAAAACTACATAACATTGCAGTAGGGTATGTTCTCCTGTCACTCAACGCCTAACATTACATTAGGGTAAGCTCTCATGTCACTCATTACCTAACACTACACTTAAGTAGGCTTTCCTCTCACTTACCATCTTACATTACGCTAGGGTAGGCTCTCCTGTCACTCACCACCTAATATTTATACTAGGGTAAGCTCTCCTGTCACTCACCACCTACTTTTACACTAAGGTATGCTCTACTCTCACTTATCACCAAATATGACGATAGGAAAAGCTTTCCTGTCACTCAGCACCTAACAATACACAAAGGTAAGCTGTCTTGTCACCTACCACCTAACATTACACTAAGGTAGGTTTTCATGTCACTGAGCAACTAACATTAATCTAGGGTAAGCTCTCCTGTCACTCACCACCCAACTTTATGCTAAGGTAAGCTCTCCCGTCACTCATTATCTAACATTACACTAGGGTAGGCTTTCCTGTCACTCACCAACTAACATTACGCTTGGGTAGACTCTTCTGTCACAAAACTACAAAACATTCCATTAGGTTAGGCTCTCCTGTCACTCATCACCTTACAATACACTAACGTAGGTTCGTTTGTCACTCACCACCAAACATTATACTAGGGTAGGCTCTTCTGTCACTCACCACCCAATAACACACTAGGGTAGGCTCTCTTGACACTCAACTACTAACATTACACTAGGGTAAGCTCTCCTGTCACTCATCACCTAACATTACGATAGGTTAAGCTATCCTGTTACTCACCACTTAACACTACACTAGGGTAGGCTCTCCTGTCACTCACCAACTAATATTACACTATGGTAGGTTCTCCTGTCACTCATCACCTAACATTATAATAGGATAAGCTATCCTGTTACTCACCACATAGCACTAAACTAGGGTAGGCTCCCCTTTCACTCACCTCGTAGCATTACACTACGGTAGGCTCACCTGTCCTTTACCATCTAACAATACACTAAAGTAAACTCTCCTGTCACTCACTTTTAAACATTATACTATGATAGAGCCTGAGTCTCCAGTCACTCACCACCTAACATTACGCTAAGGTAGGTTCTCCCATCACTTGCTACATAACATTACGGTAGGGTAGGCTTTCATGTCACTCACGCTCTAACAATGTGCTGGGGTAGACTCTCCTTTCACAAAACTACCTAACATTACACTTGTCATTCTTGTCACTCACCACTTTACATTACGATAGGGTATTCTCTCCTGTCACCCGCTATCTAATATTTTTCTAGGGTAGGCTCTCCTGTCTCTCACCACCTAACATTACACTAGGGTACACTCTCCTGTCCCTTAATACCGAACATTACACTAGTGTAGGCTCTCCTGTCACTCGTTACCTTACATTACACAAGGGTTGGCTCTCATGTCACTCACCATCTAACATTACACTAGGATCGGTTCTCCTGTCACTCATCACTTAAAATATCGCTAGTGTAGTGTTTCCTGTCACTCACCACCGAACATTATACAAGGGAAAGCTCTCTTCTCACTCACTGCCTAACATTATATGAGGGTAAGCTCTCCTGTCACTCATCAACTAATATATCACTAGGGTAGGTATGCCATTCACTCACAACCTAACTTTACGCTACTGTAGGCTCTCCTGTCACTCACTACCATATATTGCACTACGGTAGGCTTTCCTGTAACGCACCACCTATCATTACGTTAGGGTAGGCTCTTCTGTCACTCAGTATCTAATACTACAATAGGGAATGTTTTTTTGTCACTCATCACCTATTATTACACCAGGGTAGGCTACACTCGGGTAGGCTTTCCTGTCACTTACTACATATCATTACACTAAGGTAAGCTTTTCTGTCTCTTACCATCTAACATTACACTAGTGTAGGATCTTCTGTCACTCACCACCTAACATTACACTGTGGTACGCTCTTCTGTCACTCAATACCAAACATTAAATCAGTTTGGGCTCACCTGTCACTCACAACCATACCTTACACAAGGGTAGTCTCTCCTGCCACTCATCACGTAATATTACAGTAGGATAGGTTTTCCTGTCATTCACTATATAACATTACCCTAGAAAGGCTCTCCTGTCACTCACCACCTAAAATCAGACTAGGGTAGGTTCTCCTGTTATTTACTACCTAACACTGTACTAGGGTAGGCTTTTCTGTCACTCATCACCTAACATTACACTAGGGTAGGCTCTCCTGTCATTCACTTTGTAACATTACACTAGGGTAAGCTTTCTTGTCACTCGCCACAAAACATTACGCTAAGTTAGGCTCTCCTGTCACTCACTACCTATCATCACACTAAGGTAGGCTCTCCTGTCACTCGCTGTCCAACATTACACTAGGGTAGGCTTTTGTGTCATTCATCACCTAACATTACACCATGGTAAGCTTTCCTGTCACTCACCATGTAACTTTACGCTAAGGTAGGTCCTCCTGTCACTCACTACCAGACATTACACTGGGGTAGGCTCACCTGTCACTCATTACCAATCATTACACTTAGGTAGTCTTTCCTATCACTCACCACCTAACATTTAACTAGGGTAAGTTCTCCTGTCACTTACCATCTAACATTACACTAGGGTAGTCTCTCCTATCACTCAAAACCTAGCCTTATGTTAGGGTATGCTCTCCTGTCACTCACCACCTAATAATACAATAGGGTAAGCTCTCCTGTCACTCAGAACCTAACATTGCACTAGGGTAGGCTCTGCTCTCTCTCACTACCTAACATTACGCTAGGGTAGGCTTTTCTCTCACATGTGACATCACCTAACATTACACAAGGGTAAGCTCTTCTATAACTAACCAACTTACATTACAGTAGTGTAGGCTCTTCTGTCTCACACCAGCTAACATTACATTAGGGTAGGCTCTCCTGTCACGCACCACCTATCATTACTCTAGGGTAGGTTCTCCTGTCATTCACTACCTACCATTACTCTGGCGAAGGATTTGCTGTCACTTACCACCTAACATTATGGTAAAGTAGATTCTTCTGTTAATCACTACCTAATATTGCACTAGGGTAGGCTCTACTGTCACTCACTAGGTAACATTACACCAGGGTAAGCTTTTCAGTCACTCATCAATTAATATAACACTAAGGTATGCTTTCCTGTCACTCATAACCTAACCCTATGCTAGGGAAGGCTCTCCTTTCACTCACTACTAGGGTAAGCTTTCCTGTCACTCACCACCAAACATTATGCTCAGGTACGCGCTACTGTCACTCACCACCTAAAATTACGCTCGGGTAGGCTCTTCTGTCACTCATCACCTAACATTACACTAGGGTAGGCTTTCCTGTCACTCTCCACGTAACATTACGCTAGGGTAAGCCCTCCTGTCACTCATTACGCTAAGTTACACTCTCCTGTCACTCCTTACCTAACATTATACTAGGGTAAACTCTCCTGTCACTCACTACCAGATATTACACTAAGGTAGGCTTTCTTCTAACTCACCACCTAACATTACGCTAGGGCAGGATCTTCTGTTACCTAGTACCTAACATTACACTAGGGTATGCTTCTCTGTCACTTATCTCCTAATATTACACTAGGTTAGGCTCTTCTGTCACTCACTACTTAACATTAACTAGGGTAGGTCCTCCTTTCACTCATTACCTAACATTACTCTAGGGTAGGATTTCCTGTCACTCACACCTAACATTACGCTAGGTTAGGCTCTCCTTTCACTCACTACCTAACATTACACTAAGATAGGCTCTCCTGTCACTAGCCACCTTACATTCCGCTATATTTCACTCTTCTGTCACTCACAACCTAATATTACAAAAGGGTAGGCTTTCCTGTCACTCACACCTAACATTACGCTAGGTTAGTCTCTCCTGTCACTCTCTACCTAACATTACACTAGGGTAGGCTTTTCTATCACTCATCACCTAACTTTTCTCTAGGGTAGGCTTACCTGTAACCCATCATCTAATATTAAGCTAGTATAGTCTCTGTTGTCACTAACTACCTAATAATATACTAGGGTAAGCTCTCCTGTCACTCAACGCCTTACATTACACTAGGGTAGGATCTCCTGTCACTCACTACCTAACATTAACTTAGGGTAGGCTTTTCTGTCATTCATCATCTAACATTACACTAGGGTAGGCTTTCCTCTCACTCACTACCTAACCTAACACTATGATAGGCTCTCCTCTCACTCACTACCTATCACTACACAAGGGTAGGCTCTCCTGTCACTCACCACATAACATTACGCTAAGGTACACTCCCCTGTCAGTCACTACTTAACATTACACTAGGGTATGCTTTTCTGTCACATTTGGTATGACCTTTCATTACACTAGGTTAGGCTCTTCCGTCTCTCAACATCTAACACACCACTAGTTTAGGCTCTTCTGTCACTCACCGCCTAATATTACACTAGGGAAGGGTCCCCTGTCACTAACCCCCTATCATTATGCTAGGTAAAGACCTCCTGCCACTCACCACCTACTGTTGCACTAGGGCAGGTTCTCCTGTCATTCAACACCTAACATTACCCGAGAGTAAGCTCTCCTGTCACATACCGTCTAACATTATGCTAGGATAGGCTTTCCTGTCACTCACCATCTAACTTTTTCGCTAGGGTAGTCTCACCAGTCACTAACTACCTAACATTACACTGTGGTAAGCTCTTCTGTCACTCACTACCTAACATTCTACTAGGGTAGGCTTTTCTCTCACATATGGTATCACCTAACATTACAATAGGGTAGGCTCTTCTGTCACTCATCACCTAAATTAGACTAGGGTACGCTTTCCTGTCACCCACCACCTAACATTACGCTAGGGTAGGTTCTTCTCTCACTCACTGCCTAACATTACGCAAGGGTAGGCTCTCCTGTCACTCACAATCTAAAATTACACTATATTAGGGTTTCCTATCACTTACGAAGTAAACATTTTGGTAGGGTAGGCTTTCCTGTCACTAACTACCTAATAGTACAGTAGGGTCGGCTCACCTGTCAATCATCACCTAAAAATACAAAGTGTAGGCAATCCTGTCACACACCACCTAAAACATTCCTTTAGGATAGGCTCTCCCGTCACGCACAGCCTTATATTACACTAGAATAGGCTCTCATGTCACTCACCACCTATTCTTACACTAGGGTTGGGTCTACTGTCATTCAGTACCGAACATTACACTAGCGTAGGTCTTCCTGTCACTCATCACCACACATTGCTTTAAGGTAGGCTTTCCTTTTACTCACTACCTAATATAAAACTAGGGTAGGCTCTCTTGTCACTGACAACCTAACATTAAACTAGGGTAGGCTATATTTTATGTTGAAGGATTCAGTCACGGACAAAAGTCCACATCAAGGCCGGGCCCTAATTTAACTATAGAGAGAATTGAGAAACAAAAAAAAGGACAGGGAAAGTATTTACGATTTTTTGAGAATGTGAAAGACCTGTCTCTTGAAATGAGCCATGTCATAGTTATAGGGAAAGACATGAAAAAGGTGGAGAGTTCCAAAGCATCGACGTGTAGGGAAAGAAGCAGTTATCAAAACTGCACACCCTTGAGTTGCCGATGGGCACACAATGATCATGTGACGCAGCAGCTTGCCGAGTATTCCGTGTTC
>JAUUEC010077129.1:0-11779 GCA_032361885.1 Panulirus marginatus
CGGCCACAATTAACGTCACGAGAACAGTTGTGTCACTTAGACTAACATACACCGCGAACTGAATTAGCTTCATGGGGAATCACTTATGCAAATGAAGGTGTTGTGCAGGCAGAGAGGAGCAGAAGACTGTGATGCAGGAGCGGGGGAAGAGGAGGGTTGTTCATGCCACAAGGAACTCCTCCAGTGGTATGATCTGCCAACACACGGAAGCAATTCACATCTCAGTGGTGTGACTGCACCACAAAGTAAATCATCGTGTAACATTACTAAACGACAGTTGCGAGTGTGAGGTTCGAACCTGAGTCATATAACTTCTATGGTGGAATTATGACACACATGAGATTAAGCCAGTGGGATGAACTACGTATAAAACAAAGTTCCTCGTATTTCATCCTCAGTAGCCAACGACTTTGCTACATAGTGCGAACTCTCGAAAACCTTAGCACACTTTGCTAGAAGAGTGAAATTCGCAGGTCTGTCGCCAAAGATCTCTTTCTTGTGTTACAAGCTTACAACAAAAAACAATAGCCTTTAGATTTAGAAACAGTGGCGTTAGTTTCTTTCTTTTTTTCCCTTTCTGACGCTGTCAGCGGTTTATTTATGTGCCGGCTATGATCATCCGGTAAACGGTAGGGCAAAAGGATTACAAAGATCACAAAGGGTCTGTGTCAGACTCCCAAGTGGGCAGATAAGTGTGGGGTTCAGTTCCTGGCCAAGGTATCTGGTATGTCATGGAGGATGTCATGCTACTCCCTCTTATCACAGTAACTGCAGTGTTAACACACGCCAACAGTGAGAAGCTAAATTGTAGCTAAAAGAACAGTTTACTACAATTTCGCGCTTGGAGGTTATTTCATTATTTATTACGCCATTGGCCTGGACTTTAGAAATCTAAGCAGCTTTATTTTTGACTGCATAAGACAAACATTTCCTATTTTGGGAGAGTCATAGACTTTTCAGGCTTGTGGATTTTCCTGCATTGGTTGGTTGGCTGTTTGGACCCTGGCCTATCACCAGCCAGGGTCATCAAGGTCGTCAACGTCAAGCAACATCCACCAACAGAAAATAATCATTAACACTTGCTTCAGGCGTTGAAGATTATTCCAAGACCACATTCACTCAATGCATGTGGTCCATGCACTGTTAGAGAAAAAGATATTCGTATTTTACACAAATCAAGTATCAATCTTAGAATTTCAAATGTTTGTATTTTCTTTTTATTTGATACGTTCATTTCATACACGCTTAATGCTAGTGGTACATTATCCTTCTCTACTTATTGATATTTTATCAAGTTACGTTTGTACTTACTCCTTCAGTCTCTTTGTAGGTCACTGTGAACATTTAAAACTGTTGCTCTTCTAATTCCAGGTCACTGAATTTGAACATCTGATGAAGAGTAGACACGGCGCTACTGTAAAACATTAATGATATAAGAACTGATACGTGACACAAAAGGACGCAACAGGAGGTGAGAGTATATGGAAAATCAAAAAGGCCTTCTATCATATCACCAATACGGCTTTCGTGGCGCACGGTCTACCGGTGATCTGTGGTGACTCACCTCTGGTCCTGCTCTCAGGGATTCTGATGAATGTTCATGCGTGGCCCCAGACATCTTCAAAGCATTTGACAGACTGTGGAATTTCTTTTTTGCATTCTATGCTTCCTTCCTTTGATTTTTCTGCATCTCTTTGTTGTCTAATACATAGTAGCTTCCTCTCGTCGGTCAAGTGCAGTAGTCGTTGATGAAGCGACTTCCTACTCCCTTCCTGTCTACAATGATGTCCTGAAGGACTCTGTCCCAGCATCCACTGTATTTCTTCCCTCCATAAATCGTTTCCTCACTAAAATCTAACCCTATCTACTCTTCCACTCATGATTCTGCTCTAGATGCTTTAACTCAGTTTCCTCCCTTCTTCAGTCTAATACCCATTCTCTTTCTTGTACTGAACATATCCTCTCTCTTAATTCGGGCGTACACTGCATCTTGGAATGAAGAAGCCGTAACTTGAATAAATTCAGTAATGTAAAAAACGCTGTTTGAAATGTCACTCATTTTTTTTCAAATATATTTCAAAATGATACTGTTTAACCCTACATGTTGAGCGTAACCAAATCCTGCATTTTGTTCTGGAAATCCCATATAATCAACATCGTAAAGTCTGCTTCCCAAAAGCTGTACTTTTTGTAGAGTCGCCGTCATTACTTTTCTTGTAAGCTGGTGTTTCACATTTACGGGCGTTCCATTTACTGAGCACTGCTCGCATATCTGGTTTGGCTTTATCACCATCTCCCTCTTAGCCAGAGAGGAATCAGAAGCCTTTCATCTCATCAATTCTCCAGCTATCAACTCTCTTCAACCATCACTTTCCGTCCATTGTAATGCTGCCGTTCTCTCCCTGTTCTACAGATATCATTTCGGCCTCTGCTCTTGCAAGATATCTGTGTGTAACCTTCCCTTTGCGGCATAGGCCTGTGACACGCTTCTGGCTGTGGCTACCCATAGTATCTGTGAGGAAACCAGCCACACATGGACTGCCTGTTAAACTTCATCTTTCTTTCTTTTAAAAACAAAACAGGTAAATTATTTTCCTTCTTCCGTCTTTTCCTCTTCCTTTAACCTTCCTGTCTTTAAGAGTTAGGTCTCCAAACACCTGTGGAGGTCTCATTACTTTTTGTTTAATCTCATGATTTTCTTTCATTTTATCTGAGGTGGCCCTGACTGGGGCATGTTTTCGCCCATGCCATGTCGGTTACTATATAGAAAAAGAATGATAGAAAACGCACAGTTATTGAGAAAAAGCTGAAATAGTATAAACACTCACTACTATATGTCAGAAAAAATATGATATGAGGTATAAAACTCTTTATGACATGTCTACCATATATTTTGCATTTTGCGGTCGACCTCCTTGACGAGATAATGAGCGTGGGCAGCAAACGTATCAAAATGGACCCTCCAGACTCATCATCGTACCAGAGCTCACGAGATTATGAGCACAAGTGATTGTTTACCTTTAGAAAGCTCGAGCAAAAACATAACAAAATATATACACACCTAAGACGTATCATTACGAAAACTCAGGCGTTTCATAAGAAAAGGAAACACTTTGAAGAGGCATACGAGCAAAATGAATGAATAAATGTATTCCATAAATTAACCCCAAGAACGGTTTGGACAGAACCCAAACAATGAAATGCGTTATCTGTCGTTCAAGTAGTTTCCTGATATGATAAAAGCGATAAACAGCTTTAGTAATACGAGGTTCAGACGATATGAACACCTCTCACTATCGGTTTCGACATTGGGTGACCTTCGATCCGTCTCTTTAGATACTGTGTAAGCCTCAGTTTGTCGTTTCCGAAGCTATGTAGCCCTCAGTCTGTTATATTAGATACTGTGTGAGCCTCACTGTGTCGGTTTAAACGCTATTGACACTTACTATTATCGGCTAAGACGCCATACAGGTTGCAGCATTGATGCTTTGAAGACCTCATTTTGTTGGCTTAGAACCTACATAGACTTTGATTAGTCAGCTAAGACGCTACACATGCCTGCTTGCCAATTTAGATGCTATTTATACCTGTGTCAGCTTCGTGGCTGTTTTATACCCATATATCAGTTTAGTTGCTCTGTGTATCTGTTTGTCAGCTCAGAGGCCGTTTCCATACCTGTTTATCAGCCTCCATTCGCCTTACACTGCCCGCCAATGAAGTGGGTTCGAGGGGGTGCGTCACAACCATCAAGGAAAAACATGAAATAAGATAATGAAAACTGTGTTTATCACAATCTACTATTTTCTTGGTCTTTATACAAATTCTTGAAACGACCAGGAATTGAATCAGCAAGGTTCTGAAGGTGTTTAGGGTCCATCTTTGCCCAGATTTCACGAATGGCCGCCTCCATCTTAAGTAATGACGAAGTATCCCTCTTACGTAATTTTATTTTAATTAGCGCCCTCAAGTTTTCTACTGGATTCAGATCTGATGATTTCTGGGCCAGGTACTGAAAAGATCCACTGCATAGTTCTTAAGCCAGTCAGGAAGTAACATATCAGTGTGGCAGGGAGCCCCACCCTGCATGAACACTTCGGCCGGGCACATTTGAACGAATCTGGAAGATGAACACATAGTAGCTCAAGGTAACTATGTTCATAGTTTCATTCTTTGGCAAAACTACGGGGTCCCCAGCATCATAATAACTGAAACAGTCCCATACCATAAGTGAGACAGGGAACTTTACAGTGCTTGCAAAAGACTTAGGGTCAAATGGATCACAGTCTGGTCGTCTGTACACACGCCAGCCACGGCCACCTGTACAGGAAAGGCGGATTCATCGCTCCACAAGATACGTCTGAACTTAGTCGTATAGTCGTATCCGAGATAAATATATCTTGCAAAAATCGACTCTATTCTTGTAGTGCCTACGGGTCACGAGCGGTTTGGGATGCAGCAGCACTGTCGTTACCGACACATCACTGAGCAGTCTAGAGTTTGTATATTCAATTCTATTACACTCAAGCGTAGATCTGCATCCACTTGACGCTTAAGAACAGTCAGAATACTTGAAAATTTTTTTTTTCTGCTCTTCCCACAGCGTTTCACAAGTGTTGATGTTGCGGTGCCGCCGCTATCAAAAATTTATTCACCCATATTTGTACTGATATGAAGCTCACACCGATGATATTAGAAATGTTCTTAAATGGCTATTTCCCTTCTAAATTGTAACTATATGAGCAATTTTTTCTCTTGTAAGGTGAGTGTTTCCAGCCATACTAGGTGGTAAAGGTGCGAAAAGAGGGGAAAAAAAAAGAAAAATCCAGGGCATGAGTTGGGAGGGCAACTACAAATTAACAATTCCTTTAACAGCTAAACTGCTACTGAGGCGGGCTCAAGTCTCATTGGCTCCTATGGTATGACGGCACGTCACGTAGTTGCCATTGTTCGCTAGAGGGCGTCAGCTTCACTGGTGGCCAACAATGCTATTTCAGGTGGGGTAAAGTGATTTGCGTCAATATAATTGCCGCGGGTCCGCTCGCGCTTACTTCATTGGCAGGCACTGTATATGACGTTTAAGATGCAATGTTCGTAGTAGTGATACGAAATATATGAAACAGATTTCACACAGTCGTACCTCAAGAGTGTGATTTAATGAGAACAATATCATTTCATTTGTATTATGCAAAATCTTTGTCATCATTTCATTTAAACTATGGCGTTACTAAAGGATACACACTTCCAACGAATGTGTAGATGGCTAGACGACGCGCAGCTGCTCTACTCGGACCCTTTAAACTTTACAAATGAGAGGGAGAACCAGTCCTGCTTACCAGTTCACCACAGTAAAGACTCCACGCTATGGTCAAACCGAATAAACGCGTCGAAATTGATACTTGTACGTACACACAGCAAGGAAATATATTTCAGAATGGAAATCTGACATTTGCTTTCGAGACGTTACACTTCTGGGACCAGTTCTCCCTCAAGCGGGAAGCAAGAGCAACCATCGCTCAGCCTGGAGGAAATTCAGGTGCTGGAACCTCAGCTTTTGCCGCTGACTGAACCCCCGACAAGCTTATTTGTGTATAAACTTGAGCTTTGAAATATATGCTGACCAAGGCTTGTGGGGAAACTTTCCGGAAAGGGCTATTATTGGCTAGGGAAATATCCCACATCTCGGGGAGAAAACTTCCGACTACTCTTATTATAGATTTAGGTGTGTGTGTGTGTGTGTGTGTGTGTGTGTGTGTGTGTGTGTGTAAGGAAGACTGTCAATTCTACTGTTGCAAAATTTTTTTAGGCGTACATTAAAACTTTTCCTGGGTGTATATCAATTTCCTCATAGAGAGTAAGGGCAACTTAGAATAACGAGTTATTGTAACTATTGTTCATCTATCTATCTATCTATCTATCTATCTATTTATCTATCTATCTATCTATCTATCTATCTATCTATATATATATATATATATGTATTTTTTTTCATACATTTTCGCCATTTCCCGAGTTAGCGAGGTAGCGTTAAGAACAAAGGACTGAGCCTTAGAGGAAAAAATCCTCATTTGGCCCCCTTCTCTGTGGTGTATCAAAAATTTCGAAACTAGTTCCACAGCACGCCACCCGATGGCAGTACGGCGATGTGCATGCTGTGACGGTTAGGCGTAACCGTCATCAATCACTCTGCCGAGTGGAGTCATTCTGTGAACACCGTGTGTTGTTCTATGGGATTTTTTTTGGACCACAAGCACACGCACATTTGTGATTTCATCATGGACAGCAAATATAGCAGAGAGCAAACATCAAATTCTGCGTCAAACTCGGTAAATCTACAACTGAGACCTTTGACATGATTCGTCATGTGTATGGCAATGATGGAATGAGTCGTGCGGGGTATTTCGACTGGCACGCACGATTCAAAAGAGGTAGAATCTCACTGGATGACGACAAGAGGTCTGGGCGACCTTCAACGAGCTCAACCCCCGAAAATGTGGAAACAATTCGGCGACTTGTGCATAAGGATCGTCGGAGATCTATTAAGGACATTGCTGCCATCGTATTGCAAGTAGCGGAACAGATGGTTCTAGCGGCACGAATCGCTGGCTAGGGTCTGGTGCTGCTAAAACACTACAGGAACTCTTGTGCTTCGCAAAATTTATCCTACAGACGCTCCCTGAGTCTTGGGGTATAGTTGACGAGGCATCTGACTAACATTCTCAGGGATACCCTGGGAGGAGGCAATCGTTGTCTGTTGTGGTGCGCGCGACAGTGGGTCTGGTGTTACGAGTCATCGTCGGTCACAGTGTAGCTGATGTGAAAACGGGTGCGGGAGTTTAGTTCTATCTTCTGTGATCACATCCGGCGGAAAGTTTGGTTTTTGATTGGTTTACTGAGCCATTTATACCTACGACGAACACGGCGGACAGACTCGAGGTGCTAAACCATCCTTTGCAATATCTGGTTTCATATTGGCTGATGGAGGATTTGGTGTTACGTATTACGGGGTCATGTCTGGTGGGTGCGTGATGTCACTTCCACTGAGTTAAATCCGTTACGAACGCGATCGCTCGTGCTGCTGACTGCTTTCGCCACGACTGTTGTGGTGTGATGAAAGGTAGAGAGTATAGGACATCACATATATGGACAGATAGGCGAAGGAATATCATTGTGGCTAGATTAATACTAGGACGCAGAAGTGGGTGATTTTATGGAATGACGTTTGAGGACGACGATATAAAAAATGTCAGATGTGTTCCGCGGACGAGAAGAATACATGTGAGCATTTATATATCCAAGAATGTAACATACTGTCTTGGTAAAGAATAAGAGGAGAAGATATGATCAATAAACCTGAGATTAATAGGACGTATCAATTAGGCTGCTAAACTCTGGAAATACTGTAAATATAAAATTGTTAACTGATGCCTCTATGTTGCCAAGACAGTTAAAACCAGCACCAGTGTGATGCAAGTACCACACCGTAGTGTGGACAGGGGGTCTTCCCTTGTCTTTAAAAATCTTTGAAACTGACAATGAGATGAGTCACGGGCGGGAACGGGAGCATCACGAACCAAATGGCGAGCTGCCGAGTTGACTGCCGGCCAGAGAAACAAATCCTGTGACAGCAGACGTTACTCACTCAACGTATACAAGGGATCAGAGGTTAAGGGGTGATTTACTATAGGTGTTCAGACTCATCAGACGCTTCATCAGTCTTGATCTAAGCAGTTGTTTGAGGCTAGAACAGTCTGATTGCTCTCTTAGTAGTGGCCACAAACTCTTACTAACAAAGATTTTACTTCCTAAGAGGCGAAGTGACTTTTCCTTCCTTCAACAGGGCTGTTGAAAATATGGAACGATTTACCAGCATGGGTAGCTGAAAGCAACACCATCTCTCCGTTTTACGAATGAAAAGTGAAGTCCCATATATTTCCCGCCTTCCCCTGTTATGAGAACCACTTGTTCTCTCTCTCTCTCTCTCTCTCTCTCTCTCTCACACACACACACACACACACACACACACACACACACACACACACACACACACACCGAAATAATGATATCACACAGAATACAACCACTGAATGGAGAAAGCATTCCACGGCACAAAACTGAATGCAGAAGTATTATTCGCATGCATGGCCTGAGCAATGAATAAGAAATATTTAATAGGGCGTTCGGGAAATAGAATTATGCAAACGACCCTAAATAAATATAAGAAAACTATAATTGATCAGTGCAAGTCTGAGTTCGGTACGAAGAATAGAGAAAATACTGAGAACCAGATGTCTGAACCATTTAAAGAGGATGCTATTGAGGTCACAGGATACGAAATAAGGAAAGCAGCAACCCCACTCGAAGGAAACTTGACATCACACTCAAATGAAACACCAGTTACAGTCCCTTAAAGTAAAAAACACAAAATATGAAACATCAGTTATAGTTCCTTAAAGAAAAAATAGATACGTTTAAATATCAGTTATATTGACTTGAAAAAATAAATGAAACATCAGTTATATTCCCTTAGAAAAAAATCAAACGCAAGATGAAACATCAAATACAGTCCCTTAAAGTCTGCAAACAGGACCATGTTTAATGAATACGTCCTATCAGGTGTGCCACAGAGAGGATGTTGGTTACAGTACTACTTATCGTAATATCAGTCACAGATTAAAAAGGGGAGAAAATGTTCTTAGATGTTTTGCAGATGACACCAGAGTTCGGTCAAATGGTGGAGGACGTACAAGAAACCAAATGCATTTAAATCTAGTTATAGTAAGTCGTAGTATATTACTGGGCGGAGTTGAACTGAATGGAACTCAAAAAATAGAAAGATTTTGAGCCATCGAGAATATAATGGTGACGCCTTACGAAGACCCAGCAGGAGAGAGACGGATTGAAAGCGAAGAAAATGTCCAAAAATCCCAGGAGTCATCATAACCGAAAATCCCGAAGATCATATTGATAAAACTGACCCATTGGGTCTGGTGATAAGATGTGTGATAAAGAGACAGAACTTTCAATAGAAAGCCGATGATGAGAATCTTCAGCGTGTGTATATAAGAAGAGGAAAATGGATCACTGCTCTACTCTGTGGTCACCAAGTGACCGAGCTGAAAAACTGATCAGCCAGGTGTGGAGGCTGTGTCAACCCCCACACCTAGAATCGAGAAACTATTACACAAGATGGGAAACAACCTGACCTCTGCAGTCGTGAATGAAGACGAGAAAGATATAAATAACATTTTCATCCATACAATGAATAGGATGTTGGTACTGCATGCAGAGCAGCCTGGGGAAAAGATGAGATCATAAATTATGTCTGGTGACAAATAGATATGACTGAGGAAAACATTCAGGGATTAAAAAAAGAATAACCACAGTATAAATGAAACACAGTAATTAAATCTGCAAGAATTACGTCGAATATTATATAGAGTGTTGGAGAAAGAGGAGGGTGTTAGGGAGGGATGATATTGTTAGGGAGGGGGAGAGTGTTGGGGAGGGAGGAGAGTGTTGGGGTAGTGAGGAGAGTGTTGTAGGAAGAGGGAGAGTGTTGGGGAGGGAGTAGTGTTGGGGTAGTGAGGAGAGTGTTGGGGAAGAGGGAGAGTGTTGGGGAGAGAGGAGAGTGTTGGGGTAGTGAGGAGAGTGTTGGGGGAAGAGGGAGAGTGTTGGGGAGGGAGTAGTATTAGGGTAGTGAGGAGAGTGATGGACACCAGAGCCCGGCAAGAAAGATGGAGAGAGAGAGACTTCAGCGTTTTCCCCATGAGGATATTAGAAATCTTCGAGGTGATATTAATGATACTTTCAAAAGAAAACGGGACAAGAGGTTAAAGAAAAGATATTGACTGTCCTCAGGTCACACAACAGTGTAACGCGTGCTGAGGTACCGGAGAGCAACAGCATTGTGAAACAAGCGGGAAACGCGGTGACCACTGTGGGCTAGCTCCTGCCCCCACCACAAGGGCTCGTCTTAAGTACCCCATTCCCACAGACACAGTTCCTACACCTGGTAGACACAAGCTTCCACTCCTGGTTGATACAGCCCCCACACCTGGCCGACACAGTCCCTACATCTGTTTGACACAGCTCCAACACCTGGTTCACACAGCCGACACACCTGGCTGACACAGCTCCCACACCTGATGAACACAGCCCCCACACCAGACTGACACATCTCCCACACGTGCATGACACAGCTGCCACACCTGACTAACACAGCCCCCACACCTGGTGGACACAGCTCCCACACCTGGCTATCACAGCCCCCACACCTGGTGGACACAGCTCCCACACCAGACTGACACATCTCCCACGCCTGACTGACACAGATCCCCGCACCTGGCTCTTTCTCTGTTCGTTCTTGCAACATTCGCTGCCTCACATCTAACCTTCCCTCTGGAGGGCGCCATCTGTCCACTTTCTCGAGAACCCTGATCTTCTCTCTGACACTCAGCTGTCCAAAGCTGCGTCCCCTCCCCACTATCAGACCTTAAACTTCACTCCCCACTACCGTTCCCACTCCAAGGGTGGTGTTTGCGCCCACTGTAATACAAGAACTCCCATTGCTCGCCCAGTGGATCTTGGGTCTCCTAACTTCGATGGCTTCTGGCTTAGAATTTCTCCACCCCTCTCTGTAACTTGCTATTATGTTTCGTATGCTTCCTCCCCAGTTCCTCTAACTATGTTTAATTCTTCACTCATTTGATTTCCCGCTAGGAGGCATTGCTCTCTTCACATCCACTGACTGAACTCCTCTATACAAGGGATTTCAATGTACACCAAAAGGATTGGTAAGGATCTATCTCTGTTGATGCCGTTGGAGCCCTGGTCCTTTCTTTTTTTTATTTCTTTTCGAGCTGGAATAAATAATCAAACACCCAGCATGGGTACCCCACCGCGCCGATCGCTCTTCCGACACTACTCGATCTGTCTTTCCCTTCTGAACACTCCCTCTATACATAGGCTACTTCTAATGCACCCTTAGGGTCCTCCGACCACAATCTTATATATGTCACTTCCAACTGAACGCGTCCACCCTCTATATACGTAGCTCAGTGATTATCCCTGCGCGGCTTCTGTAATGATATTCCCTTAGGACGGGTACTGCTTTGCAGATCGTAGAGCAAAGGTTATCTTGGCTGGGATGGAGTATGACATTCCTCCTAAGAAAACTTTCTACCCACAGTCAAGGTTTGTTCGCTCTTACCTTGATGCCTGTCGCATCAGTGACAGAGCGTATCGGGCCATGAAACTCTTCCCTTCCCCTGAAGCCCACTCCAAAAGTATCGCCAATAACTTATGTAATTCAACCTTTCCTGCTTTCTTCCTATCTAATCACTGTGTATCTGAAATTTCTTGAATTTGGATGTTTTCTAAAAACCCGGACTTTTCCTTCCTCTTGGACGTATGCCTTAGCACAGCCCATCCCGCTCTAACCCTTCCAACAATCGCCCCGTTGTTTTCACTTCCGCTGTCTCCAAAGTCTCGGAAACTCTCTTCCACTCTAATTTTCTCAGACGCGTAGATTCCCACTACCTTCCTTCACCATTACGGATTTCGCAGTTTTACTTCCACTCGTGCTATTCTATCTTGGCTCACCTCTGGTCCTCCTCTCTCAGAGATTATGGCAAAACTTTTGTCATGCCCTCGACATTTCCAATGCATCTGACGTGGTGTGGCATAAAGCTTAGCTTTCTAAACTTCCTTCCTTTAGTTTTTCCGCTTCTCTCTGTTTTACCTGTTCCTCTGTAGCCGTCCCACTGAAGTAGTCCTTGAC
>JAUUEC010078226.1:0-11107 GCA_032361885.1 Panulirus marginatus
TGGCAAACGATGCCATGTCCGAGGAAGATGTTCTACCTTGGGTAACACAACGAACGGTGTTAGCCTCAGTTTTCTTTGCGATAATGATACCAGACATCGACAGCGACGTAAAATAAAGCATGGTAAAGTATTCGCTGATGACACTCTAATTGGGAAAATGACTGGGTCAGAAGCTGATCAAATGGTATGTAAAAACACAGACACGATCTACAAATGGTCAGGCGTGAACCTGATGGAATTTTGCGAAGTTCAGTTTGAGCAGATTAAGTGATGGAAAAAGTAAGAGTACATTGGCGATACCATACAAAGGCACCAACAAAGTAAGCGATACAGAGTGTTACAGACGTACGAGAGGAATTTAGAGAACTTATTGAGAAGACAGCACTATTAAGCCAAATTTCTAGTGCTCACACAACCATATTTTTCCGAGGCAATACTCTGATACCTTTCTGGACAACTGTGTTGCGTGTGTTCACGTTGGAGGCCTTGGTGAAGTCCACAAAGATGAGAAAGACAGAGGTCCTGTGTTTTTTCTGAGTTGGGGGATATAAAGTCTCAGAAGCTGACGAGGCAGTAGGTTGTAGAGTAAGTCTTTATACCAAGCTTTGGACCCTGAAATGTCTAAGCTTAATGAAATACAAAGCTTGTACAGAATAGGCTGGGGGACGGGTCGGGGTGATGGCAATGGGTCGTCATTCATGGAGACGCTGTCGTTTACTGATTTCGGTATTGGGGAAATATATGACATCTTCTAACCAGTGGGACAATCTGATTGCTAGAGCAAGAAACACCGATGATGAAGCAGAGCAGTTGGCCCAAGTCAAACGAAAACCTACTGTAAGGGTTTCACTGGCAAGTCAGTCATTGCTGCTGCGAATTCAGATTCCCGTGTGTGTGTGTGTGTGTGTGTGTGTGTGTGTGTGTGTGTGTGTGTGTGTGTGTGTAAATTGGTTCATATAACAAAAAAAAAGATTAAAGATTCACCCTCCACCTGCTCTTTAGTACTTTCACAACATGTTAGTTGTCAAGCAATTAAGCTTTACCTGTTAAAGGGAGACGAATGTAAATCAAACTACCATTATGATGCAGTGCAGTTAAATCTATTGATCACAACGAACACAAAAACGAACACATATGTAGGACACGTTCATCACACTTCAGTAGATCCTGTCTAGTAAGAACCACCAATGGGTTGGTGTGTACTGGGTCTGAACGATCAGCCGTCAGGAGGGTACTTTCCTCCCACTGCCGGGGCCTAATGGGTGACAGTGACCATCTCCTAAACAAAATATACATCTCTCTCTTACTAAAGCCCCACATATCATATCAATATATCATTGAAATACCAAATTGAAATAATCTGTTCACAGGTACTTTGATCACATAAAGTGCATGTTTTTTTATGCTAGAAATTCATCGCAGCAGAAATTACTGCTCGGTTAAATGACTTGTTTTAGGAAAGGTCCCAGCGGTTTTTCTTGGCTAGTATAAAATCATCTCTGGAAGATCGTTAAGATGTAACCACATTTCTAAATGAACATCTGATGTTCATTCGACACCGGGGGCCACAAATCTGATCGTCAAAGAGGAGATTCCAAAACTCTTTGATCGCCTGGAGTTTGATAATCTGATGTGTTCTTGTTTACAAAACCTTTTTGTATTTTGTAACACTAAACACATTTTGGCTGCGGATCATATCAGAGGAAGTTCCTTGCTATATGGTACCATCCAAGGTCAGTGAGGAAATTCTTGGATTACTTGCATACAGAAATCTGCGAGACTGAATTTCCTCTAAATCACTGAACCCTTCAGAAACAAGTAGCATGAATTTCACTTTGATATAGAGTTACTGATGCAAAAACTAAAGGCAAACAATCATTTGGAAACAAAAATCGTCTTAACAAAGCGAACGGTAGAACTTCTGGGGTATACGTTCTTTTGTCGTGTTGAACAGCCTAAGGTTGGTGCTGGTGTCGAAGTGTACCTTGCACCACATGCCCTTCCCACGTTACACCTGCTCAGTAGACTGGTGGAGGCCTGTGAAGTGTGTTTGGAGAGGCGATACCAGTCGCCTACCTAGTGTCCTGCAATAGGAGAGGGGTGAATGGGTTAGTCTATGCTAAGGGTTTGGAGTAGGGTTTGTGTATGTGAGTTTGTGAAAGAGGAAGATTTGGTATTTATAAGATAAGATCGAAGATGCTTCATGGATGGATGATGTTCTTGAAACCTATACTGATGCGGTAACTCAGCACCAGACCGCACCACGTTCATCTGCTGGCCAAATCTGAGTCATGCACCACATCTACTAACATACCGCAGAACCCATGTACAACAGCCACTCAAGTACAGTGATGCACATACTTTGTACCGCAGATTTCATGTAAGTCAGTTATTCGTGTACCGTAGCCACCGTGTACCACTATCCCTATATATTGCAAGCCCCATTTACGTCATTCACCCATGTGCCTTGCTGTACCGCAAGCTCCAAACACAGATGTCACTTACGTTATTCACCCGTGTGCCACAGCCCGTATTGTGCAAGAGCCCTGACGTACCACAACCACGCTAGTGCCGCCGCCACCCATATACCGCAGCGATCCGTTTGCGGCAACGCAATTTACCCCAGTATCCATATGCCGCAGTCCCCATGCGCGACTTCCCGTATGCAATGCAGCCGCCCGTCTACTGCACTCACCTGTCATACCACCATAACTTACCTACTGTATTAACTCATATTCCTCTGTTTCTCACGGGGAGCTGATAGAGCTAACAGTTACAGCGGGCACCCTCATACCGTGGGCACCATCATACCGTGGGGGGACACATCTGCGAGTACCCACATACCGCAGGAATATGTAATGCGAGCATCTACACACCGCGGGTACCCGCATACCAACGGGCCCCACATACCGCAGGCGCCCACAAGCTGCTGATACCCAGTACTGCGGAAACATTTATACCATGGGCACCCACATATCGCGGATATCCACATGCCCCGAAGACACGCATACCGCAGGCACCCGCATAAGGCGGGGACACACATACCGAGGGCACCCACATACCAAGGGCACCCATATACCAAGGGCACCCACATACCAAGGGCACCTACTTACCGCAGGCACGCATATACAGTGGGCATGGATACCCACGTGCCATTGTTACTCACACATCATATCACTAACATTCCAGTTCTTCTTTACTTTCCATAGATACTCACAGCTGGTTTTACTAGTTTCTTACTCAGCTTGATCACCTACAGCCACCTTTACTAGTCACCTACCTGCCATAGTCACCCACAGTAAATCTTATAACAGTTACATGCCTAACAGAGCGACCCACGTACCACCTACCACATGTAGGTTCTCCAATGTTCTCAGTAATCCAGGAGACGTAGTGTGTAACGTTTGTGTACACTGCAGGCTCGCCGAAGTCGCAAACAACGCCGAAGCTGACGATACCGCACATTACCCAGCGGCCACTCTTTAGCTGTTGCATCAAAGGTCCCCCGCTGTCACCCTGCAATCACAAGTGGTTCTACAGTTGCATCTCAAGTCTCCATACAGCTTCTGGAAATATATACATCGAGTGTAAAGATGGCTATCCATCGTGCATCATTAATCTATCACAAATGATTTACGTAATCTAATGTGAAACTCCGGTCCTCGGACGCCGACTTATCATTAGAAGACCTTTGATGGAGATGATATTTTGCTATCTTCTATCTTCACTATGGTGAAGGTACGGCACTCAGTAACCAAATGTCGCACTCGTCACGATGATAAAACGGCTCATGAAACGTGCTATTTCTCAAACTGGATATCATGCTTTAGAACCAGTTTGACATAAGTCTTTATTTAAGATAAAAGTGCAGGACGAGTGTGCTGGGCGGCTGCTGTACTGACAGATCATCTTTTAAAACAAGACAACTGAACGTGGGAACAGCTGCATCAGTGCATTAGCGGTTCGGTGGATCTGGCAGTGTTACAATATACAAAATCAATTGTACATTGGAATAGATTCGGCTGGTAAGATTGTAGGTGAGAACCAGCAGTTGTCTATGTTTCTGGAGGAGAAATGAGAAAAAAAAAATGTTTTGCAAGAGATCCTCTATTCTATAAAAAGGACAATATGTTAGCTCTAGAACGATCGAACTTAGAGCTAACGTTTGCGTTTTTCGCTGTTTAACTGACACCCTATTGACGGGGCTCGGGAACCGCAGACCTACGTTTACGAAGAGCCGCCATGTTATGCTTGCGTGCACTCGCGCTGCGTCCCCAGTAAGGGGCACGCGCAGTGTTACCCCCTCACAATTTGAACGTCAGTTTTGATGACGCGTTCATTACTGAGCCTTGAGTTACGTATGCGTTCCAAGCCTTACTTTCTGAAGTGACGTCTGGTCACGGGCCCCTGTGTCTGGCTATGGGTCAGTAGGCTACGGTCTGTAACATAGTCTAACACTGATAATTACTGTGTAGATAATAGCGTGTCTTTTTAGATTATTATTATGAATATTGTTGTTACCACGATTATCATTGATGAATTATCCTTCAAAAGGACTTCTTTATATGATCAGTAATTGATAAAAACGAAGGAAAATATATTGATGAACGCCACCTCAATATAAAAATAAAACAGATGTCCTTGACACAACACAGGGTTTTAGGACGATGGTCGGTCAGCCTTCAGACGTAGTGCTTCTAGACCTGTCGAATGTCAAGGTTATTCAAGAAAACACCTAACTATGCATGTCTCTGACCTGTTAGATGCCAAAGAAGTATAAGACAACACCTGACTATACAAGTTTCTGGACCTGTTGTATGTCAGGTAATGCAAGACAACATTCAGTCCCTGCTGTCGTGGTAGACAAAGATAATTTTCCTGACTGGTAATCAAAGCTTGCCTCTTTAAGAATGACACGAATGATTTCATGGAATATGAACTACTCTCCTATGAACTCATAATACGTTCTTCAGCGCAGCTCTAGCACTTCCAGAAACTAATCAAAGTTTGTCTAGAAGTAATCTCTACTCCTCTAGGAGTACACGCATATCTACTCGTAAGGGCATCCTTAGTCTGTTCTGCAACTCTTGCAGGATACCATCCTTACTTACCAGATAAGAGTCGTCGCCTTCGTCTAAGTCGGAAGCACAAATTTGAGATTTCAGGATTAAGATCTGAACTTTATCATAGTGAACTTGGCACTGCTTCTGAGTTATTAGGTCCAACGACACTTCCCTCAGCGTTTCAGAAAATATGTTACCTAGTGGAAAAGGAACATCAAGTATAAACAACATGACATACTAAGTTGGTGAAATCATTATAAGTACGTTCATTTTTATATTGGAGACTCCAGTCATCGGCAAAAGTTAATGAAAGGAAAAAATAAGAGACGAGGAAAAGTATTTCCGAATTCTGGCGGAAGTGAAAAATTTGTCTTTTAAAGAGGGCCAAGTCATAGTTATTGGGAAAGCCATGAGAGGGTAGGGAGCTCCAAAGCCGAGGTATAGCTTCAATTCTTTTTCCTGAAGTAGAAAAGTGATTCACCAACACCCAGTGGAAGACGAAACACAACCTTTCTTACATCATTACCCCAGCATACCTTAACATCTACTACAGGACATATTACAGCCTTACCGATCTCACTGCCCTAACCTTAACCACCACCTAACTGGATGACACATTACTCCTTGCACTACTAAGCTTGTCCTAATCAACACCCACTAGACGCCATTACCACAGTCCTACCTACTTCGTTTCTTTAGCTTCACCAACATCAGCCTTGCCTGCTTCACAGCGCTTACCTTCACCAACAACCGTGAGATGATATAACAAAGGCCTTGCCTACCACCGCTACTCATCCTGCTGTCATCAACACCCAATATGTGACATACCACAGCCTTGACTGCCCCAGCCCGCTACGATGACGTTGTTTATCCCGGGAGTGCAGTCCCCCGGCAAAGGCAGGCAGATTGGGCAGATGAGGCTGCTGAACTTGATGGGCTCAGCCAACTTCAACAGGGCAATGTCGTTCACCTAGAAAACATAGATAAGTTCGAAGGTCAGTGCAAATTAAGAAAATGGAAGAGACAGAGAGACAGGAAAATGTGCGGGTCATGGTCATGATGAGGTCAGTGTCCTGGTAATCTGTGTTTTGATACTATGGGGAGTGTGAGAAGGAGGTTTTAAGCTCGGGTTCCTACCTAGGGCTGACACGATGCTGGGTGGGTTAGTACTTTTTGTCTGTAAGGCTGATCATCTCTCTGAATATGGATCAGACCAAGTTACCAGATAGTTTGATCTGATCAGGATACACTTACGGGGTTCATAGATCGTAGATCAAGATCCGTCTTAAGGCCATTGTTGTGTGTTGCTGTCCTGTCTGTCCAATCTACGATATATAAATGAATTAACAGGGTAATTTCTAACAGAAATGTTCCACTATGATTCAAAGGTAAAGATGATCTGTTTGCCACCATACTTGGCAGACTGTGAAAGAATAAGGGAATAGAAAAAAGAAATCTTAGATTTAATCATGAACGACGAATTGATATCTCCATAGCTTTATTTGGTGACCTTTGCAAAGAATTTGATACTAATAATCACCCTATAATACTCCAGAAATTAGATTATTATAGTATCCATAGCAGTGCTAATCCTTATATAAATCCTATTTAAAGGACAGAGTGAAGTATTGCTCCTGAATTTCTGCTAATAAGCAGCTGCTGCTAAGGGATTCTGTTCTCGGTCCCTTGCCTTTCCTGTCTTTTACTGATTACCATGTGTATTTAGCTTTTTACACCTGTTTTATTTGCAGATAAGTTTTCATTGCTACTTGCACATCCACCCTTAAAAGTGTTATCAACAGTGATCAAATTATCACCAGCTACATCAAAAACTATTAGACCACTTCTGTGCAGGTGTGAAAAGTACGTTTGGAAGTGAAAATTACAAATGAGTTGAGAAACAGAAAATCTGACAGGAAACACCGTGGGATTTATGTTGATAGTAAACTCAGATTTAAGTTACATGTAAAGTACAAACAACATATCAAAGTTAGTAAAGATTATCACAAAAGATGGGATATCATGTCCCTCATTCAACTTCCCTAGGTCTCTATGACTGCCTGATTCAACTTTACCTAACATACGTCTTTCACGCCTGAGAAATGAAATAGGAAGAAGGTGGTCAAAGTACTTGGGCTTGTAAAAGAGACCTCTTTAAAGAAACACCAGGAGAGATTGAGCGTAGAATGGCAGAAGGTTAGAGCAAACGAAGCTAAGGGAGTGGCCAAGGAATGGGATACATCTAGAGAAGCAGTACTGACATGTGCATTAAGCTGTGTAGTATGCGGAAGGCAGGCGATGCGAAAGAGCAGTGAGTGATGGGATGAAATTGATTAGCGAGTGAAAGAGGAAAGGGAGGTGTAAGAGAGGTACTTTCAGGGAAGGAGTGCAAACGATTGGGAGATGTATAAGACAAAGCAGTAGGAGGTCAGGAGGAAGGTGTAAGCCTCAGGGGTCGGCAACCTTTGGCACGCCACGTGATTCGAAGGAGCAAAGAAAAAAGTTAAACAAAGTAATGAGAGAGAGAGAGAGAGAGAGAGAGAGAGAGAGAGAGAGAGAGAGAGAGAGAGAGAGAGAGAGAGAGAGAGAGAGAGAATGTGTATTGTACATCCTTACTTTTATCATGGTTTAAATTTTCGTATGATTCTAAAATCTAAATAATTCTGGCACGCAAGGTAGTAAAAAAAATGGCATTAATTATAAACTGGCACGCTATGTTTAAAGGGTTGCCGACCCCTGCTGTAGTATATGGTTCTTAACTTACGGCTTTAGTGTATGGCCCCTAACCTACGGCTGTTCTCTGCATGGTTCCTAACCTATTGCTGTACTGTGACTCTCTTGGAATTGTGCCGTGAATGAGACCATGGTTCACTGTCCGTTTCTCCTGAACCCAAGTAATGCTGCACGCATCCCTTCCTCACAGAGATTCCTAAAATGCATCCCTTCCTCACAGAGATTCCCAACATGGAATGAAGTGGTTCAAATGATAGTTCGGTAACTTTACAATATTTATTTCATATCCAGTTTGCTAGGACTGTTGACAAATGGATCGTAATTTCCTCCCTAGCACTTTCAGCATTTCAAGGATAATGGTCCCAGGGTATGGTACACACGTGGCCGCAACAAACGCCAGTAGGGCAGCACTTCTCGGGGCCTTCGCCGCAATCGTAGTCGCTTTGGCAGTCGGGGTTGATGGTGTGGTCGTGGAACTTGGAGGGTTCGGCCGACCGCTTACTGCGGGAGACCATGGGGTAACGGTTACGTCAGGTTGCACAGCAGCACTCTCTAACTGGTATGGACAGAGTACTCTTTTGCTTCCAAAAATCTAAACACTAGTCATAACAAACAACATTACTATTAATGATGATAATGATAATATCAGTAGTTTTACTTTTAAGAACAAAATCATTTACCAGTGTAAACGTGGCAGAAGTGACAGTACCAGCAATTATAGAGTTATATAATAACCAAAGAAATCTTAACATCAGCTGTAACTTTGACCGCAGGAAAAGGAGTAGCAGGTAAGTACATGTGCTGCTGCTGTAGTACTGGTAGTAAGTAGAACGTCGCAGGTCTGGTAAAGTTCAAGCAAGCAATATTAGAGAGAACAGACATACCAGACACGGTACAAAGACATGAAAGAATACATCAGCAGAAGAGAGAAAGAATGAAGCAGAAGCAGGTTGGGAGTAGGAAGTTATCCAGATGGTGCAGCTGGAAGAAGCAAGCACGGAATAGTAGGAATAAATCTGGCAAAGGAAAGACAGCGGTTAGAGAGACGGCAAAATAAATCAAGTTATTTTGGAACAAGTAAAAGAAGGAATAAATAAAGAGTGAACGCGGATAAAGAGGCACTAGAGGAAACAGACAGTTACATCAAGCAGGAATGCACATGCAAGAAGCAGGGAGGGGACACACGTAGCAGAAAAGGAACTCAGTAATAAATAAATCGAAAACAGGAGGCAGACTGGCAAAAAGCAAGGCCGAACCGACCTCAACCGCTAGAAAGCAAGCAGGAAATATATAAACAAGATGAGCCAGAAGCAAGTATTAACGACAGTAGCAACAGCAGCTCTGGACACTCGGAGCGAACAACTCACACGGGGAAGTCTAACTGTCCTCCTGGCGGCGCAACAGGGAAGGGCGGACATATGCCAGGCTTGCTGCGCCGCCGCGGAACACCCTCCACGCTCACTGACGCCTGAGGGGAAGAAGGTTGTTATACCGCATCTGCATCAGGTGTCCTGGTCTGGTTTGAGCGTCAGTATAGCTTTACCTGTCCGATATGCCAGAGGTCATCCTAGATAATCTATCAAAAAGATTTGGTTACCAAAATTTAGAAGGGGAGGAAGTTACACAAACAATTGCGTAGAGATTATTATACAATCTAGCAACTGTCGATGATGTTCAAAATGGTTAGGACACGAGTGGTCCTGCAGCGATCTGTACGAGCCCACATTTGTTCACTGCGCCTGTGGTGCAGAACAGCAATTCGGGGACTAGGGATCACACTTGGGAGACAATAAGGGGTAAGAGATGTTTAAAATCAAGAATGATGTGTTCGATTCCGGTTCAAGATTTGACTGGTGGTGACGTGTTGAGCGATGGACCAGTTCTGGAGATTGTTTTGAGGTTTCTGGCGGGTGATGAGTCGGGAGCGCCTGTCGTCAGTACTGATACTAATGACAAAATCTCCGCTGTACATCCGCTGATCCGGTGCATCCGTTAGGGCATCATGTATAAGGACGGGGAAACATAAGGTATCTATCTTTCAAATCTGTAGGACGTCACTGGCAGTGGACTGGATGGTGGAGATGGCCTCTAAGACGGGCACTGCATGACGGCATGCACTGTTATAGTCTGCAAGCCATGAAATGAGACTTTTTCGAAGCCCAGGATTGATGGTCTTCTTGATGTTAATATTATGGCAGACAAAGTCGAAAGCCTTGGTTGAAATTGACGAAGATGAGAGCCACAGAGGTCTGGTGTTCTCTAGGATAGGGCAGATAAAGTCCAGAAGTTTAACGGATAGTGGGCTGTAGAAGAGGTCTTCATACTGCCGATCCACCGTTAACTACAAGCCTACCTTCGCTCCTGATGGCATTGGCGGATCAGGTACGCGTGCCCTCGGAAATCCCTCACACACATCCTCAACCCATGCCTCGCGTGTTCAAGTGACACACGGATTTCTCTTTGCGCACGGAGTTGATTCGTCGATATCAGCTTCATCCACACTACCTCTAAAAAAAGAAATAATAAGATCATCCACAGCGTCCGATCCGGCATATTCGTCTGGCAAATCCTAAGCCTTATTCATTTTTCGTAATGCATCTATCCATTTCATCCGTGATCTCCCTCTTCCTTGTACCATTCACTGTGTTACTGTATATATGTTTCACCTCCCTATCATCTGCCATGCACTATAGATGACCATAGCATCCTAAAAGCTTTACTCCGTGCCCCATTCTAATAATTGGCTCACACCACATCTCCTTTTTACTTCATTCTTTTCTCTGTATCTTTCTAATTCCGACTATACTTCAAAAAACTCGTTTCTTCTGCTCTGATTTTTCACCTCTCCTGGTCATTATAAACTTGGGTTTCACAACAGCACTTGCAAGGTGATACGTCTCCATGCTAGCTTCTTGCCTCATTTCTATGCTTAGTATTTCTTTGCCATTCATCCAAGCTCTAAATGCACTTCCAGTTTTTCTCCCTTGCAGGATTCCAACTCAACTTCACCTCCTCCACACCCATCCTTACTAACCTTTACTCCTGGATACCTAAAACCATCCATGCATTCCAGTTCTTCATCGGACAAGCTGATGTTACTCTGTGATCTCCCATCCTTTCATGTACTAACATCTCACTTTTATTCGTACTCACTTTTAGCATCCTTTTTCTAAATCCATCATCGAGGTGGTCTGCCATTCTCTTCAGCTATTATGATTAAGCCAATAACACTGCATCATCTTCATATACCAACTGGAGCGAATTTCATTCCTTTTCTGTACTATTCCTTTTACACTTAGATATGAGGCCAC
>JAUUEC010079326.1:0-11772 GCA_032361885.1 Panulirus marginatus
TGAGAAAGATAGTCTCCGTATTATGGGTATTTCCTTGAGTAAAATAGTCTCCGTGTTATGGGTATTTCCGTGAGTAGGATAGTCTCTGCGTTATGGGTAATTCCTTGAGTCGGAGAGTCTCTGTGTTATGGGTATTTCCTTGAGTAGGATAGTCTCTGTGTTGTGGGTATTTCCTTGAGTAGGATAGTTTTTGTTATGGGTATTTCTTAAAGTAGGATAGTCTCTGTGTTTTGGGTATTTGCTTGAGTAGGATAGTCTCTGTGTTATGGGTGTTTCCGTGAGTAGGATAGTTTCTGTGTTATGGGTATTTCTTAGAGTAGGATAGTCTCTGTGTTATGGTTATTTCCTTGAGAAAGATAGTCTCCGTATTATGGGTATTTCCTTGAGTAAAATAGTCTCCGTGTTATGGGTATTTCCGTGAGTAGATTAGTCTCTGCGTTATGGGTAATTATATGAGTCGGACAGTCTCTGTGTTATGGGTATTTCCTTGAGTAGGATAGTCTCTGTGTTGTGGGTATTTTCTTGAGTAGGATCGTCTCTGTGTTATGGGTATTCCCTTGAGTAGGACAGTCTCTGTGTTATGGGTATTTCTTTGAGTAGGATAGTGTCTGTGTTATGGGTATTTCCTTGAGTAGGATAGTCTCTGTGTTATGGGCATTTCCTTGTGTAGGATAGTCTCTGTGTTATGGGTATTTCTTAGAGTAGGATAGTCTCTGTGTAATGAATATTTCCTTGAGTAGGATAGTCTCTGTGTTATGTGTATTTCCTAGAGTAGGATAGTCTCTGCGTTATGGGTATTTCCTAGAGCAGGATAATGTCTGAGTTCTGTGTATTTCCTTGCGTAGAATAATCTCTCTTGTATGTGTATTTCCTTCAGTAGGATAGTGTCTCTGTTATAGGTATTTTCTTGAGTAGGATAGTCTTTGTGTTATGGGTATATCCTAGAGTAGGCTAGTCTCTGTGTTATGTATATTTTCTTAAGTATGATAGTCTCTGTGTTATCTGTATTTCCTTGAGTAGGATAGTATCTGTGTTATGGGTATTTCCTAGAGTAGGATAGTCTCTGTGTTTTGTGTATTTCCTTGAGTAGGATAGTCTCTGTGTTTTGGGTATTTCCTTGTGTTGGACAGTCTCAGTGTTTTGAGAATATTCTCATTTTGGTTAGTCTCTGTGTTATGGGCATTTCCTTGTATAGGATAGTCTCTGTATTATGGGCATTTCGTTGTGTTGGATAGTCTCTGTCTTATGGGTATTTCTTCTTGTTGGATATTCTCTGTGTTATGGGCATTTCCTTTTACAGGATAGTGTATGTGTTATGGGCATTTCCTTCTGTTGGATTGTGTCTGTATTATGGGCATTTCCTTGTGTTGGATAGTCTCTGTGTTATTGGCAATTCTTCGTGTTGGATAGTTTCTCTGTTACGGGCATTTCCTCGTGTTGGATGGTCTCTGTGTTTTGGGCATTTCCCTTGTGTTGGACAATCTCTGTGTTATGGTCATTTCCTCGTGTTGGATAGTTTCTGTGTTATGGGTATTTCCTCGTGTTGGAAACTCTCTGTGTTATGGGTATTTCCTTGTATAGGATAGTCTTTGTGTTATGGGCATTTCCTTGTGTTGGATAGTCTCTGTATTATGGGCATTTCCTTGTCTTGGATTGTCTCTGTGTTATGGGCATTTCCTTGTGTTCGGTAGTCTCTGTGTTATGGGTATTTCGTTGAGTAGGATAGTCTCTGTGTTATGAAGAGTTCCATAAGTAGGACAGTCTCCTTGTTATGGGTATTTCTTTGAGTTGGATAGTGTCTGTGTTATGGGAATATACTTGAGTAGGAGAGTCTCCGTGTTATGGGCATTTCCTTGAGTAGGATAGTCTCTGTGGTATGGGTATTTCCTTGAGTAGGATAGTCTCTGTGTTACTGGCATTTCCTTGAGTAGGACAGTCTCCGTGTTATGTGTATTTCCTTGTGTATGATAGTGTCTCTGTTACGAGTATTTCCTTGAGTAGGATAGTCTCAGTGTTATGGGTATTTCCTTAAGTAGGATAGTCTCTGTTTTATGGGTATTTCATTGAGTAGGACAGTCTCCGTGTTATGAGTATTTCCTTGAGTAGAATAGTCTCTGTATTATGGGTATTTCCTTGAGTAGGATAGTCTCTGTGTTATGGGTATTTCGTTGATTAGGATAGTCTCCCTGTTATGGGTATTTCCTTGACTAGGATAGTCTCTTTGTTATGGGTATTTCCTTGAGTAGGAGAGTCTCTGTGTTATGGGTATTTCCTTCAGTAGAATAGTCTCTGTGTTATAGGTATTTCCTTGAGTAGAATATTCTCTGTGTTATGGGCATTTTTTGGGTTGGATAGTATCTGTGTTATGGGTATTTCCTAGATTAGGACAGACTCTGTGCTATGGGCATTTCCTTGAGTAGGTTAGTCTCCGTGTTATGGGTATTTCTTTGAGTATTATATTCTCTGATTTATGGGTATTTCCTTGAGTAGGATAGTCTCTGTGTTATTGGTATTTCTTTGAGTAGGATAGTCTCTGTGTTATGGGCATTTCCTACAGTAGGATAGTTTCTGTGTTGTGGGTATTTCCTTGAGTAGGATAGTTTTTGTTATGGGTATTTCTTAGAGTAGGATAGTCTCTGTGTTATGGGTATTTGCTTGAGTAGGATAGTCTCTGTGTTATGGGTGTTTCCCTGAGTAGGATAGTTTCTGTGTTATGGGTATTTCTTAGAGTAAGATAGTCTCTGTGTTATGGTTATTTCCTTGAGTAAGATAGTCTCCGTATTATGGGTATTTCCTTGAGTAGAATAGTCTCCGTGTTATGGGTATATCCGTGAGTAGGATAGTGTCTGCGTTATGAGTAATTCCTTGAGTCGGACAGTCTCTGTGTTATGGGTATTTCTTTGAGTAGGATAGTGTCAGTGTTATGGGTATTTCCTTGAGTAGGATAGTCTCTGTGTTATGGGTATTTCATTGAGTAGGACAGTCTCCGTTTTATGGGTATTTCCTTGAATAGAATAGTCTCTGTATTATGGGTATTTCCTTGAGTAGGATACTCTCTGTGTTATGGGTATTTCGTTGATTAGGATAGTCTCCCTGTTATGGGTATTCCCTTGACTAGGATAGTCTCTTTTTTATGGGTATTTCCTTGAGTAGGAGAGTCTCTGTGTTATGGGTATTTCCTTGAGTAGGATAGTCTCTGTGTTATAGGTATTTCCTTGAATAGAATAATCTTTTTGTTATGGGTATTTCCTTGAGTAGGATAGTGTCGGTGTTATGTGTATTTCTCTGAATAGGATATTCTTTGTTTTATGGGCATTTTCTTGAGTTGGATAATATCTGTGTTATGGGTATTTCCTAGATTAGAAGAGTATCTGTGCTATGGGCATTTCCTGGAGTAGGACAGTCTCCGTGTTATGGGAATTTCTTTGAGTAGGATATTCTCTGATTTATGGGTATTTCCTTGAGTAGGATAGAGTCTGTGTTATAGGTATTTTCTTCAGTAGGATAGTCTCTCTGTTATGGGTATTTGGGTGAGTAGGACAGTCTCTGTGTTATGGGTATTTCTTTGAGTAGTATAGTCTCTGTGTTATTGGTATTTCCTGGAGCAGGACAGTCTACGTCTTATGGGTATTTCCCTGAGTAGAAGAGTCTCTGTATTATGGGTATTTCCTTGAGTAGGATAGTCTTTGTGTTATAGGTATTTGCTTGAGTAGGATAGTCTCAGTTTTATGGGTATTTCATTGAGTAGGATAGTCTCTGTGTTATGGGTTTTTCATGGAATTGGACAGTCTGTGTGTTATGGGTATTTCTTTAAGTAGGATAGTCTCTGTGTTATAGGTATATCTTTGAGTAGAATATTCTCTGTGTTATGGGTATTTCCTTGAGTAGGATAGATGTCGGTGTTATGTGTATTTCTTTGAATAGGATATTCATTGTTTTATTGGCATTTCCTTGAGTTGGATAATATCTGTGTTATGGGTATTTCCTAAATTAGAACAGTATCTGTGCAAAGGGCGTTTCCTGGAGTAGGACAGTCTCTGTGTTATGGGTATTTCCTTGAGTAGTATAGTCTCTGTGTTATAGGTATTTCTTGGAGCAGGACAGTCTGCGTGTTATGGGTTTTTCCTTCAGTAGAAGAGTCTCTGTATTATGGGTATTTCCCTGAGTATGATAGTCTCTGTGTTATATGTATTTTTTCTTTAGTAGGATAGTCTCTGTGTTATGATTATTTCCTTGAGTAGGAAAGTCACAGTGTTATGGGTATTTCCTTGAGTAGGAGAGCCTCCGCGTTAAGGGTATTTCTTTGAGAATGATAGGCTCTGTGTTATGGGTATTTAATTGAGTAGGAGATTCTCTGTGTTATGAGTATTTCCTTGAGTAGGATAGTGTGTGTGTTATGGGTATTTCCTTGAGTTGGAGAGTCTCCGTGTTATGGGTATTTCCTTGAGTAGGATAGTCTCTGTGTTATGGTTATTTCCTTGAGTAGGATAGTCTTTGTGTTATGGGTATTTGATTGCGTAGGATAGTCTCTGTGTTATTGGTATTTCCTTGAGTACGAGAGTCTCTGTGTTATGAGTGTTTTCTTGAGTGGTATAGTCTCTGTGTTATTGGTATTTGTTTGAGTATGACACTCTTCGTGTTATGGGTATTTCTTTGAGTAGAATAGTCTCTGTATTATAGGTATTTCCTTGAGTTGGATAGTCTCCGTGTTATGGGTATTTCCTTGAGTAGGATAGTGTCTGTGTTATCTGTATATCCTTGAGTAGGATATTCTCTTTTTTAAGGGCATTTTCTTGAGTTGGATAGTATCTGTACTGGATATTTCCTAAATTAGGACAGTGTCTGTGCTATGGGCATTTCCTTGAGTAAGACAGTCTCTGTGTTATAGGTATTTCATTGAGTAGGATATTCTCTGATTTATAGGTATTTCTTTGAGTAGGATAGACTCTGTGTTATGGGTATTTCCTTGAGTAGGATAGGCTCTGTGTTATGGGTATTTCCTACAGGATCGTAGTTTCTGTGTTATAGGTATTTCCTTGAGTAAGATAGTCTCTGGGTTATGGGTATTTCTTTGAGTAAGATAGTCTCTGTGTTATGGGTATTTCCTTGAGAATTATAGTCTCTGTGTTATAGGTATTTCCTTGAGTACGACAGTTTCTGTGTTATGGGTATATGCTTGAGTAGAACAGTCTCTGTGTTATGGGTATTTTCTTGGGTAGGATAATCTATGTGTTATGGGTACATCCTTGATTAGGACAGTCTCCGTGTTATGGGCATTTCCTTTAGTAGGATAGTCTCTGTGTTATGAGTATTTCCTTGAGTAGGAGAGTGTCCGCGTTAAGGGTATTTCCTTGAAAAGGATGGGCTCTGTGTTATGGGTATTTCCTTGAGTAGGATTGTCTTTGTGTTATGGGTATTTCCTTCAGTAGGATAGTCTCTGTGTTATGGGTATTTCCTTGAGTAGGACAGTCTCTGTGCTCTGGGTATTTCCTTGAGTAGGAGAGTCTCCGTGTTATGGGTATTTGCTTGAGTAGGATAGTCTCTGTGTTATGGTTATTTCGCTGAGTAGGATAGTCTCTGTGTTATGGGTATTTAATTGCGTAGGATAGTGTCTATGTTATGGGTATTCCCTTGATTAGGATAGTCTCTGTGTTATGGGTATTTCCTTGAGTACGGCAGTCTCCGTGTTATGGGCATTTCCTTGAATAGTATAGTCTCTCTGTTATTGGTATTTCCTTGAGTAGGACAGTCCACGTGTTATGGGTATTTCTTTGAGTAGAATACTCTCTGTATTATGGGTATTTCCTTGAGTAGGATAGTCTCTGTGTTATAGGTATTTCCTAGAGTAGGATAGTCTCCGTGTTATGGGTATTTCCTTGAGTAAGATAGTCTCTCTGTTATGGGTATTTCCTTGAGGAGGACAGTCCCCCTGTTATGGGTATTTCCTTGAGTATGATAGTCTCTGTATTATGGGTGTTTCCATGAGTAGGATAGTCTCTGTGTTATGGGTATTTCCTTGAGTAGGATTGTCTCCGTGTTATGAGTATTTCCTTGAGTAGAATAGTCTCTGTGTTATAGGTATTTCCCTTTGTAGGATAGTCTCTGTGTTATGGGTATTTCCTTGAGTAGCATAGTCTCCGTGTTATGGGTATTTCCTTGAGTAGAATAGTCTCTGGGTTATGGGTATTTCCTTTCAGTACCATAGTTTCTGTGTTATGGGTATCTCCTTGAGTAGGACAGTCTCCGTGATATGGGTATTTCCTTGAGTAGGAGAGTCTCCGTGTTATGGGCATTTTCTTGAGTATGATAGTCTCCGTGTTTTGGGTATTTCCTTGAGTAGCATAGTGTCTGTGTTATGGTTATTTCCTTGAGTAGGATAGTCTTTGTGTTATGGGTATTTGATTGCGCGGGATATTCTCTGTGTTATGGGTATTCCCTGAAGTAGAATAGTCTCTGTGTTATGGGTATTTCCTTTTCAGTAGCATAGTTTCTGTGTTATGGGTATTTCTTTGAGTAGGACAGTCTCCGTGTTATGGGTATTTCCTTGAGTAGGAGAGTCTCAGTGTTATGGGCATTTTCTTGAGTATGATAGTCTCCGTGTTATGGGTATTTCCTTGAGTAGCATAGTGTCTGTGTTATGGTTATTTCCTTGAGTAGGATAGTCTTTGTGTTAAGGGTATTTGATTGCGCATGATAGGGTCTGTGTTATGGGTATTCCCTTAAGTAGGATAGTCACTGTATTAAGGTATTTCCTTTAGTACGACAGTCTCTGTGTTATGGGTATTTCCTTGAGTATTATAGTCTCTGTGTTATTGGTATTTCTTTGAGTAGGACAGTCTACGTGTTATGGGTATTTCTTTGAGTAGAATAGTCTCTGTATTATAGGTATTTCCTTGAGTTGGATAGTCTCTGTGTTATAGGTATTTCCTTGAATAGGATAGTCTCCGTGTTATGGGTATTTCCTTGAGTAGGATAGTCTCTGTGTTATGGGTATTTCCGTGAGTAGAATAGTCTCTGTGTTATGGGTATTTCTTTGAGTACGATAGTCTCTGTGTTATGTTTATATCCTTGAGTAGGATATTCTCTTTCTTAAGGGCATTTTCTTGAGTTGGATAGTATCTGTATTGGATATTTCCTAAATTAGGACAGTCTCTGTGCTATGGGCATTTCCTTGAGTAAGTCTCTGTGTTATAGGTATTTCTTTGAGTAGGATATTCTCTTATTTATGGGTATTTCTTTGAGTAGGATAGTCTCTATGTTATGGGTATTTCCTAGAGTAGGAAAGGCTCTGTGTTATGGGTATTTCCTACAGGAGGATAGTTTCTGTTTTATAGGTATTTCCTTGAGTAAGATAGTCTCTGTGTTATGGGTATATGTTTGAGTAAGATAGTCTTTGTGTTATGGGTATTTCCTTGAGAAGGATAGTCTCTGTGTTATATGTATTTCCTTGAGTAGGACAGTTTCTGTGTTATGGGTATTTCCTTGAGTAGAACAGTCTCTGTGTTATGGGTATTTCCTTGAGTAGGATAGTCTCTGTGTTATGGGTACATCCTTGAGTAGGACAATCTCCGTGTTACTGGCATTTCCTTTACAAGGATAGTCTCTGTGTTATGAGTATTTCCTTTAGTAGGAAAGTCTCAGTGTTATTGGTATTTCCTTGAGTAGGAGAGTCTCCGCGTTAAGGGTATTTCCTTGAGAAGGATAGGCTCTGTGTTATGGGAATTTCCTTGAGTAGGTTAGTCTCTGTGTTATGGTTATTTCCTTGAGTAGGATAGTCTCCGTGTTATGGGTTTTTCCTTGAGTAGGATAGTCTCTGTGTTGTGGGTATTTCCTTGAGTAGGATACTTTCTGTGTTATGGGTATTTCCTTGAGCAGGAAAGTCTCTGTGTTATGGGTATTTCCTTGAGTAGGATAGTGTGTGTGTTATGGGTATTTCCTTGAGTTGGAGAGTCTCCGTGTTATGGGTATTTCCTTGAGTAGGATAGTCTCTGTGTTATGGTTATTTCCTTGAGTAGGATAGTCTTTGTGTTATGGGTATTTGATTGCGTAGGATAGTCTCTGTGTTATTGGTATTTCCTTGAGTACGAGAGTCTCTGTGTTATGAGTGTTTTCTTGAGTGGTATAGTCTCTGTGTTATTGGTATTTGTTTGAGTATGACACTCTTCGTGTTATGGGTATTTCTTTGAGTAGAATAGTCTCTGTATTATAGGTATTTCCTTGAGTTGGATAGTCTCCGTGTTATGGGTATTTCCTTGAGTAGGATAGTGTCTGTGTTATCTGTATATCCTTGAGTAGGATATTCTCTTTTTTAAGGGCATTTTCTTGAGTTGGATAGTATCTGTACTGGATATTTCCTAAATTAGGACAGTGTCTGTGCTATGGGCATTTCCTTGAGTAAGACAGTCTCTGTGTTATAGGTATTTCATTGAGTAGGATATTCTCTGATTTATAGGTATTTCTTTGAGTAGGATAGACTCTGTGTTATGGGTATTTCCTTGAGTAGGATAGGCTCTGTGTTATGGGTATTTCCTACAGGATCGTAGTTTCTGTGTTATAGGTATTTCCTTGAGTAAGATAGTCTCTGGGTTATGGGTATTTCTTTGAGTAAGATAGTCTCTGTGTTATGGGTATTTCCTTGAGAATTATAGTCTCTGTGTTATAGGTATTTCCTTGAGTACGACAGTTTCTGTGTTATGGGTATATGCTTGAGTAGAACAGTCTCTGTGTTATGGGTATTTTCTTGGGTAGGATAATCTATGTGTTATGGGTACATCCTTGATTAGGACAGTCTCCGTGTTATGGGCATTTCCTTTAGTAGGATAGTCTCTGTGTTATGAGTATTTCCTTGAGTAGGAGAGTGTCCGCGTTAAGGGTATTTCCTTGAAAAGGATGGGCTCTGTGTTATGGGTATTTCCTTGAGTAGGATTGTCTTTGTGTTATGGGTATTTCCTTCAGTAGGATAGTCTCTGTGTTATGGGTATTTCCTTGAGTAGGACAGTCTCTGTGCTCTGGGTATTTCCTTGAGTAGGAGAGTCTCCGTGTTATGGGTATTTGCTTGAGTAGGATAGTCTCTGTGTTATGGTTATTTCGCTGAGTAGGATAGTCTCTGTGTTATGGGTATTTAATTGCGTAGGATAGTGTCTATGTTATGGGTATTCCCTTGATTAGGATAGTCTCTGTGTTATGGGTATTTCCTTGAGTACGGCAGTCTCCGTGTTATGGGCATTTCCTTGAATAGTATAGTCTCTCTGTTATTGGTATTTCCTTGAGTAGGACAGTCCACGTGTTATGGGTATTTCTTTGAGTAGAATACTCTCTGTATTATGGGTATTTCCTTGAGTAGGATAGTCTCTGTGTTATAGGTATTTCCTAGAGTAGGATAGTCTCCGTGTTATGGGTATTTCCTTGAGTAAGATAGTCTCTCTGTTATGGGTATTTCCTTGAGGAGGACAGCCACCGTTTTATGGGTATTTCCTTGAGTAGGATAGTCTCTGTATTATGCGTGTTTCCATGAATAGGATAGTCCCTGTGTTATGGGTATTTCCTTGAGTAGGACAGTGTCTGTGTTATGGGTATTTCCTTGAGTAGGATAGTGTCCGTGTTATGGGTATTTCCTTGAGTAGGATAGTCTCCGTGTTTTGGGTATTTCCTTGAGTAGAATAGTCTCTGTGTTATGGGTATTTCCTTGAGTAATATAGTCTCCGTGTTACGGGTATTTCCTTGAGTAGAATAGTCTCTGTGTTACTGATATTTCCTTGAGTAGGATAGTCTCTCTGTTATGGTTATCTCCTTGAGTAGGACAGTCTCCGTGTACTGGGTATTTGCTTGAGTAGGACAGTCTTTGTGTTATGGGTATTTTTTTGAGTAGGATAGGGTCCGTGTTATGGGTATTTCTTTGAGTAGGATAGTCTGTGTTATGGGTATTTCTTTGAGTAGGATATTATCTGTGTTTTGGGTATTTCCTTGAGAAGGATTGTCTCTGTGTTATGGGTATCTCCTTGAGTAGGACAGTCTTCGTGTTATGGGTATTTCCTTGAGTTGGACAGCCTCTGTGTTATGGGTATTTCCTTGAGTACGCGAGTCTCCGTGTAATGGGCATTTTCTTGAGTCGGATAGTGTCTGTGTTATAGGTATTTCCTTGAGTAGTATAGTCTCTCTGTTATGGTTATTTCCTTGAGTAGGATAGTCTCCGTGTTATGGGTATATCCTTGGGGAGGATAGTCTCTTTGTTATGGTTATTTCCTTGAGTAGGATAGTGTCTGTGTTATGGGTATTTCCTTGAGTACGACAGTCTCCGTATTATGGGTATTTCTTTGAGTAGTATAGTCTCTGTGTTATAGGTATTTCCTTGAGTAGGATAGTCGCCGTGTTATGGGTATTTCCTTGAGTAAGATAGTCTCTCTGTTATGGGTATATCCTTGAGGAGGACAGTCCCCGTGTTATGGGTATTTCCTTGAGTAGGATAGTGTCTCTATTATGGGTGTTTCCATGAGTAAGATAGTCTCTGTGTTATGGGTATTTCTTTGAGTAGGACAGTCTCTCTGTTAGGGGTATTTCTTTGAGTAGGATAGTCTCCGTGTTATTGGTATTTCCTTGAGTAGGATAGTCTACGTGTTATGGGTATTTCCTTGAGTAGAATAATCTCTGTGTTATGGGTATTTCCTTGAGTAGCAGGGTCTCCGTGTTATGGGTATTTCCTTGAGTAGAATAGTCTCTGTGTTATGGGTATTTTCTTGAGTAGGATAGTGTCTGTGTTATGGGTATCTCCTTGAGGAGGACAGTCTCCGTGTTATGGGTATATCCTTGAGTAGGACAGTTTTTGTGTTATGGGTATTTCTTTGAGTAGGAGAGGCTCTGTTTTATGTGCATTTTCTTGAGCATGATAGCCTCTGTGCTAAGGGTATTTCTTTGAGTAGCATATTGTCTGTGTTATGGGCATTTCCTAGAGTATGACAGTCTCCGTGTTATGGGTATTTCTTTGAGTAGGATAGTCTCTGTGTTATGGGTATTTAATTGCGTAGGATAGTCTTTGTGTTATGGGTATTCCCTTGAGTAGGATAGTCTCTCTGTTATGGGTATTTCCTTGAGTACGACAGTCTCCGTGTTATGGGCATTTCCTTGAGTACAATAGTCTCTGTGTTATGGGTATTTTCTTGAGTAGGATAGTCTCAGAGTTATGGGCATTTCATTGAGTAGGACAGTCTCCGTGTTATGGGTATTTCCTTGAGTATTATAGTCTCTGTGTTATGGGTATTTCCTAGAGTAATATAGTCTTTGTGTTATGGGTGTTTCCTTGAGTAGGATAGTCTCTCTGTTATGGTTATTCCTTCAGTAGGACAGTCTCTGTGTTATGGTTATTTGCTTGCATAGGATAATCTCTGTGTTATGGGTATTTGGTTGAGTAGGACAGTCTCTGTGTTATGGTTATTTCCTTGAGTATGACAGTCTCCGTGTTATGCTTATTTTCTTGAGTAGGATTGTCTCTGGATTATGGGTATTTCCTTGAGTAGGATAGTCTTAGTGTTTTGGGCATTTCCTTGAGTAGGAGAGTCTCCGTTTTATGGGTATTTCCTTGAGTAGGATAGTCTCTGTGTTATGGGTATTTTCTTGAGTAGGACAGTCTCTGTGTTATAGGCATTTCCTTGAGTAGGACTGTATCCGTGTTAAGGATATTTCCTTGAGTAGGACAGTCTCTGTGTTATGGGTCTGTCCTTGAGTAGGATAGTCTCAGTGTTATGGGCATTTCCTTGAGTAGGACAGTCTCCCCGTTAT
>JAUUEC010080427.1:0-11726 GCA_032361885.1 Panulirus marginatus
TGTCTCCTTGGAAGCAATTGCATATATCCTCGTGGTTCACGTATGCCATCTTGTAGTTGCTCAGGTCTTCTGTGATGTTCTTAATACTCTGTTGTACATACTGCCAGAAAAAAAAAACGTATTTCAGGATGAAAAATCAGTAAATATATCATTCAAAACATTAGTGAATACCAATTACGTACAGGTTCTCTTTTGTTATCAAATTCTGTAAACTATAAGAAATAACATATTCTAAAATTACCTGAAGGAGAATTATGCTCAAAAATGAAGAAGAAATATATCTATGGCTGTTTCTCCTTCACTTCCTTCAAAAAAGATGGGAAAATAGTATATATTACATGGAATTTTGTGTTCTTTTGACAGTATAGACCAGCAACATTACAATTCATTTTTCTAAGTATCCATTATAATATTATGAACCAGAGAAAGATGAAACCTGAAAATGAGGTGGTACTGCTGCTGCCAAAATCTTGGGTAGGATGATCAATCATTAGCAAAACTTTTTCTAGCCTTATGATTGTTACACCACTACAGAAGTAGGACAGGTCCTCAATTAGGAGGCACTAGCTACTTCTTGATATCACAGTGAACCAGAATACTCCCACCCAATTAAAAAAATCTGACGGACAATCTTACAAATAAATTCCTCTTTTCATATGAGTTCACTGTTCTCCACCTTTGCAAGGTAGCGGAACGATCATATGAACAATGGCCTCATTCACTCACATCCACATTCTAGCTATTATGTATAATGTAACAAAACTAGATCCTTAAATATGTCCTCTACCTCATCACATTTGCATTTGGCTTTTCCAAGAAAGCAGGGTTGCACAAGAAAAATCTTTCTCACCAAATTCAAATATGAAATATCTACTTTTTCAACAAATGAAAACCTGCATCAATACCCAAAATATATGCTGTAAATATGTCTTGACCATGAAAAGTGATGGCTGGTTTAATAAGCACAAATATAACAGAGAAATATGTAAAGCATAACTACAAAATACATATTTCCCTGAACTCAATGAAACACTCTCAAAGTTGTAACTTATGTAACCAGCTAATGTACTTGTAACAGCTAACCAGCTAGTGTACTTGCAACAGCTCAGTAAGAAATCCTGAAGTTCCATATTGCATTGCAAGTGGAGGCTCATGTATGCCGAATATTTTGGAAGCCTGACCACTGAACACTTCTTCTGAAGCGCCTTGGTGGTTTAGTGGGCAGGGTGGTTGGCATGCATTTGTAGTAATTGATGCCAGATCTAAAGGTTACGTGTTAGACTCCCACATTCATTGGTTTAAAATCATCATTTTGAACTTCTCCCAATCTAGAGCTCTATGAAAAGGGAACGATAGTTTGAACATATATTCTGAAGTTAGGAGGGACTAGGTTAATTCATAAGTCATTACTTAAGAACAATAATAAGTATATCAATTGACAAAATCTATTATGAATAATCTAAACATAATGATACACAATAACCATCCTGACCCCATTTTACTCGGATTCAGGAATAAGTACAGAAATCATGCCAAGTGGGCATCAACCACACATTTTTGGTATGGGTAAACAACACTCATGCACTATGTATGACTTTTTCTCCACATTGAAGTACACACATTTCAAAATACAGCCTTATGGATTCTCTTTAGATACAAATATCAGAATGCAAAAATGAGGTTCGACCAAGGATAGCTGAAGGTGTCTGCTTCAGCCCCTGTGCACCCAGTCTACGATAATTAAGTGATTAGCCAATGCCAAAGACTGGCTGCCAGACTGAAACTCCAAAATCCTGAAGCTCTACAAATGGAGTTCCCAAGGAGCAGTAAATCTCAATGCCCCCTCCAGCAGATACAACACGAGCACAAGACAAATCTCTTCATTTGCTAAGCAGAAAGTATATTCACAGATTTTATGTGTGCTTAATTTTAGATTTGTTCTGTGTAACCTTAAAAAATCATAAATGTATTCACATGCATTTCAGGAAAACAGAAGACCTCTCCTCTAAAATTAATATTTTCTGAGGAACTACTGTTTGCTACAAGGAAAATAGATTTAATGCTTTATTCAAACATTCTAAAACCATAAATATAATTTGTGTACAGTACAACAGCACAAAATACAGTAGTACAATAGTTCATTATCACAGCTTAACAACCATTAAACCAACCTGTCTGTGTTGATCAAGCATCTTCTCGTGTTGGTCAAGCTCTGAAATCTCTTCCTTAAGCATAGTGGCGCGGTCAGTGAACTCCTGGGTATTAGAGCCTGGCCCCCCTCCTTTCCATACAATGGAGTTTTTACTTTTCTTTTCAATCAGCCCAATCCCCTCGAGCACATTTGTAATGTCGTATATTCTTCTCTTCTGCCGCACGGCCAGTTGATCTGCAGCCTGTAAAGACCACAGTCATTCATATTTCACATGCTAACAGATGCATTATCAATAATAAGAAATTCACAGTTTGTGAAAAATAATTCTGACGAAGCCATAGAAATACTTCATTATTTCTTTTAACTCTGCCACTTTGTTTACAAATTAAAAGACAAACAATATCATACGGCAATGTACCTAATGCTAAAATGACAAATCTATTACTTAAATATGGGTCTGACACACAGTTACTGCACTTCCCCCTTCAGCCTACAAACTCAAATCAGTTCGACGAAAGCGAAGAGGACTATCACATTCAGAGACCTGTGGTGTCAAATATAACAAAAAAGAAACTGAGGCAGAAACCCAACCAAAGAAAACCAAACCTACCTTTACCTTGAGTGACAACAAAGATAAACGGATACAGCATAAGGATGAAAGCAAAAAATCATAACAAACATTTCTATAAACATTTAATACTTAAACTGACTTTGCCACCTTTGTGAGGTAGTTAACACAGCAACGAGCAAATAAAACCCTCATTTGCATGCACCCAGTCTCTGTCTTTCATTTACGGCACACCAATACCAGAGACTATAACCACATCTCAACAATGCAAGAGAGCTTATATAAATCTCATTCGAATGGACAATCCGCTGTGGAAACTGCTGCCAAGTCGCACATGTCATTATATACTTCCACTCAATTCTTAACCCAACCACAAACAAAATAAATTTTGATTAATATCCCATCCGATGGCGATCAGCTTACAAGCACGAGCACGTCAGTCAACGTAAGATATCACACAGATTAATCAAACCATTCTGTGCATTATTTCCTATCTCTAAACTACGTACACCAATTTCACAGTCTCCAAAGGATGTTAAGAGTAATAAAGGCCCAGGGGAGTACGTACATTTTGTCAATTTAAGCTGATAAATTATCAGAAAGCAGAAGCACGTATTCTAGTTGACACCTTTAATGAAAGTGGTAACAATACTATGTAGCCATATGGAGTCCAATACCATGGATTTAAACCAAACACGTAAGTTATTTCTACGACGCACCGAAACTGGAACTCAACCTTGCTCTACACATTTCCGCTATCCACTGTGCCCCAGCAACTTTCGGTTTACTGGCTGAGCGTGAGCTGTATATGCCTTACGTAACAATCAACTACAGACGTATATCAATACGTTCTATCACAAGCAACAAATTTTTTACACAATTTACGTCAGTGGTAATTAATTAATGCTGCCTGGGCCTTAAAATAACCATATTGCACCAAGACATACATTTAATATGATTAGAGGATTAATATCATATTTTCAACTGCATTTACGTAGAAAAATGCATAATAAATATTAAATTTACGGTATTGGTGCAAACCTTAAACCAAAACCCTCCTGCCACACATAAAGATTTCTAGGCATTGCATATTTAAGCTTGTCTTTGCTGTAATTCCGTTTATTCGTCCATTAATATAAAAAATCCTTCCCCATGAGCCACGTCTTGAAGCACATAGCATCAATACCCACGTCTGCCTTGGGGATTATCCCCCAACCACCTGATTCTACCCCATGACCCATCCTGGCCTATCTAAATCGCCACGGGCCTCCATCAGACGAGAGAACTGGTGCCAGGGCCTGGCTAGGGCCTTAGGCCTAAGGCTCAGCAGCTGTGGCGTGCTCTAGGCCTGGAAATACGTGCCTTGAGGTCAGTCACGGGCTCGAGCGGCGGCCCATCTCAACGCCCTCGCCACACCTCCTACGGCTCACGATCCCCGTCTACCTCTACCTCTACTCACGGATTTGATGTCCAGGACTCCATCTTCGGCTTCCTGAAGGAGAGATACGAATTTGGACGTTAATAAACCTAAAGACTTTTCTTGTCTGCTCGGTGGGATGTCTGCCATGTCTGTATTTGTTTTTGTTCCAATAACGGTTCAACTGGTGTACCCTAGGACGAATTTACTACATCACCAAAATCTTTTAATATTCTCCACAAATAAACATATAATAAATAATAAATTATTTATCTAATATAGGTAAATTATTCTACAAACTGTACTTATAAAGATTTCCTTAAAAATTCTTTTTTTTCAAGAGTTTACTTAATCTTAAATGCAGTAGGTTACAACCCGCGTGGATTCGAAATTTAAATCTTTAAATTACATTAATATATTATTAAAAAATCCCATAGAATTTTATAATTGACGTATTCATCTTCCATTTCATAAAGAGCAGAATAATTTACAAACTCATACATTCTTAAGAACCATGAAAAATCTATGGCGGTATAGGTGCTCTTTAAATGCCCGTCGAGCCAATAATAAATTCAGATACAATTTGAATCGTGCAAAATCTCCTCACTATCACGACAGACAATATATACATTAATATTATGAAGAGTATAGATGGTGTTTGTCAGAGAGGTACTAATTCATTTAATTGTTTTCAGTTTACTTACTAAAACACAGCATTAAAAAGTAAAACATATTCAGAAATAATAATCTTTTGATAACATCTTTCCTAATGTATCATCAAAAATACAGACCAAAAGAAACTTTTAAGTGCACTCTTGAAATACTATGTACAATGTAGCAGCATTGCCATCCTGATGAGATTAAGGGTTCATCTCCCTCAGTAGAAAAGCAAAGTCGTTCTTACAGTTCATAAGCATTACGTACATTCTTTTATTAAACACAATGGCATGAAAAGCTACCACTATAATAGGAATAGATGAAATTTCCATAAATTTACATATAATCTCAAATTACAATAGATTTTTCTAAGAACCCTCAAGACAAGCTTTAGTAATGTTTTCTGTATGCTTCAAGCACGATTGTGGTTTAATTAGTCATGTATTGTCCACCTCACCAAAGGTATTTCAACAGCTCGCAAGAAAACTACATGAAAAGCTTTATCATCCAGCAGCTGCCAGATCCAGGTAGGGTTGGATATAAGAATACGCCAGACATAAACGCATCTCCCCAGATTAATTCACTGGAATAATACATTAAAAAAATTAATGTTCCGATGTATAATCTGCCATCTCAAATCCAGTGTTCCAAAATCCAACAACCCCCTAAATCCAACACCTGTGAGGGTACTAATGCTCAGTGAAACCTCTAGCACTTCAGCTTCTATGTAATCACCTACTGCCACCATAGTCTACACTGTACATTTATATAAGGATATTACTACAGATGTAAGGTTCTTTAAAATTTACATAAACTTATATTGGTAATATGTACTCAATATGCTATCATATCTCCTTACTGCTCACACAAATGTCACTCATGTATATGGAAGCTGCCCAACATCATCCAATACGAGATAATAAGCTTCTATAGGATTGAGGAATATCTAATCAAAGAAAAACTTATCATGACACAAGTGACACTGAAAGAGCTGCATAAAAATCCATGCCCAGACACGGAAACTTCACACATTTACTAAGCCCTCTGCCTGATGCTCCCAAGCCTGAGTAGGGTTTTGATGATCCTCCAAGCACATCCACAACAACCTCTTTAATGAATGAAATGCAAGACCCACCTCTTCCCTGAGATATTAACCTCATCACACAAGATAAAATACCTCTCCTAAGATACTGACTTCATCACAGCAGGATTGCACTCATGTTTACTCAGATGCCACCTATAGCACTTCAACTAATTAATCACCTACCTTCCAAAATCTATATACACATCTTGGAATGAAAAAGTATCAAGAAGTTTTACTATATACAGTAAATAATCACTGTTGTAATGCTGTTTAAAACTTACATAAAAACCTATATTATGAAAAGCCTACCAAGACTTTTTGTAAATCTCTTTCCATTATATAATCTGACCTACTTGTGTTCAACTAAAAGCCTCATCAGACTTGATTAACTCCCAAAGGTGACATACAGAATAGGGCCAATGAATCATCTAAAGGTCTCAGAAGGCTCTAGGGCAGTGATTCCCAAATGGGGTGCCATACCTCTCTAGGATGGCATTGACATCTCTTTGAGGTGCCACAGAAGTTTTCACACATAGATTATCCTAACAGAGTGACAGAATTTCATCTTTCACATTACAGAGGAAATCTGAGTTGCTGTTTTCACATGAAGTGGTTTCTCTACTCCTACTCTATGAATTAGAATATGCCTACAATAAGACCAATTTTAGATGAAGTTTAAGAAAAGTGATATGGAACAAGCGCACCATGAAATATGAAGAGTTTTCGGTGCCTTCAGTGAAAAAAGATTGAGAACAATTGCTCTATGGATTAGAGTAGCCAATTCAAAGAATGTCAGCCACTTCTTTATCATGTGTTTTAAATACACATGACACCAGCCCTGCCAAAGCTCAAGAAACAATAAAATCTACCTGTAATTAGCTTTACAATCTAACTGGACCACTTTGAGCAAATAATTCAGTACAAGTTAAGTAAAAGGATTCATCTTCATTGTATGTATAACAAGCCACATCAAAAGTAAACTAGCCAAACCAAATCAGTCTAGAATTCCTTATTAGTGCAAGTCATATCTAAGATGAACACTGTCTTGAGACAGAAGTTGCCTGTTGTCTATATCCCGATCTCCCTGCGCACACAACAAATCAAATACATACAACCTCACAGCTCATTCATATTTGCTCATGTTACTTCCAGAGTAACACAGAAGATACAGCTTAATCTGTTACTACAGCGCTCCAAAATTATCACTGGGGACAATGACCTAAGTCATTAGGTTAAAATTTTGTCTTTAATCATATCCCTAACCTTACACAAAAAGCACCTCCAGTCCGCACCATCATCAGTCATTCCTGAAGCATCCCCAACTGAAATACTCTTAGCTTTAAAAAGTACATTTACCGTGTCTACCATCTGTACCATAATCTTCCTCTTTCACTTTCAACCATAATGCCATATCACAAATTTTCAGAAACCTCTCATCCATAATACATCCAACAAAGCCACACCATTTTACTAGACCTTCCATTATCTTTCAAGCGATTCAAATTGATTGTTTGATTTTCCAAAGCTTTTACGAAAGAACCTACACTAACACGGTAAAGAGGAAGGTTCTTAATTTCCTTTCAATTAGTCTTTAAAGACAAAATAAGTTAAGTGTCAGTTGGCCTTATGTCTTTAAGTCTAGTAACTTTCCCAAAAAACAGAGAATATAAACACTTCTAAGAATATCCAAAACGAATGTCCACTAATATTAGCAGAAGCAAACAGCCAAGATTCCTCACAAAATAAAAATTACAGTAACATATGATGACAACAAGATTCAGCATCAATCAATCACTAATCAGGCTAAAAAAATTTTGATGCAACACTTGTTATAATAAACTTCACCTTATGTCACACCAAATCCAAACCATGGTTTTCAGTAGAAGATGTAAGATAATTTTCTATACAAACCAATACCATCTCTACTCCATGACTGATCACACCATTGAGCCACAAGTAACAGAATACCTCTAGTTGTGAAAACCACATCATTCATAATGAAAATTATTACTACTTACCACTAGGTGTAATACAGAACGGAAGACTGAGTACTGAAGACTAAAGGAGCTCCTGTGATGTGGTACATAGTCAATATAACAGGGCCTGGACCTTCAGCTAGTATCCAGGTGAGTCAAATGCATAGGAACTGTAGCCAGAGGAACGTTTTTGAATGACATTATTTGAAATACATAACACTAATAAAGTATTTACAGTACTCATGTAAATTTTCATATCCATTTCTATGATTTATAGGGCAAACAGTGGTGAGGAGACTCTATCTGCATCAGGTTGACAATGCCGGTCCAAATTATGACAGTGACCTATCCAATCAAACTCAAATAGTCAAAGCGAGCTGTAATTAGCTGCAATGCACATTACCTAAACTTGTGGGCCATTGTACAGCATCAACTGAAACAGTAATCATTAATGTGCTGGAATCTCAGCTCGTACTATCAAATTCATTTAATAAAACCCATCTCATTCAACCTTTAATCAGATACATCTCTACCCCAACTTGTGATGTTTAGACTTCAGACATTTCACATTAGTGACACTTGAGGAGTAAAGTACATTCTCGAAATGTGACACTTACACTTCATACTTGAAAAACATCTGAAACAAGGATATTTTTTACTTTTATATCTTCTGTCATTTCTTAGAGATAAATTTGAATGCAAATATGGAAGATGTGTTGGTGAAGCTTGATAAATTTTGTGTTGATAGAGTTCACAAAATTTAAGAAAGAGATGCATCCATAAGCATACTTGAGAGAGTAATGATGGAGGTCAACTAGCATTATTGGATCATGTGCTCATGACAGGTATGCAAAGGAAAGGTTTTTGGATGTGAATGTACTACGAGGGGCAGCAAGTGGAATGTATGTTCTTGGCAAAAGTAGGTATGAAAATCTGTGGTAGATTACGCAAAAGAGGAAATGACACAATCTAAAAGAGGCAATGAAAGTGAGGCTTTAGAAAGTGGCATGTGTGCAGAAATACCTAAAGAGATTATGTGAAGAATAGTAAAGGAAACTTTTTCCCTTTTTTTTTTTACTAAGCACTTAGGATAGCAGTGTTTAAATATGCATGCTGAGAATGCAGCATGCAGAAGGTGGGATGTAGATGTAAGTGAAAGGGAAAAGAAAGATGGAATGAGGAAGTTAACCTGTTAGAGAAACAAAAGAGGGAGTTGTATAGACAGTATCCTCAAGGAAAAGGTGTAAGTGACTAGAAACAGCAGTGGGAGGTCAAGAGATAGTTACAAGAGCTGAGAGAAAGAGCAAATAAGAGATGGAAAGAGAATCAATGAATTTAAGAATGCATAAGCAAATGCTCTGAAAGGTGATTAGTGTGATAAAAGGAAAACGTGGGTGCAATAAGGAAAACAGATGGAGAGGTGGTACCATACAAAGACAACATGAAAAAGATATGGAGTATTTTATGGGACTTTTGAATGAGCAAGTTGAAAGGGAGGGAGAAGCGGTGTATTTGGAATAAGGAGGCACAAAGAATTAAGATATTCATAATAAATGGAAAGGTAAAAAGAGAAAAGTAGCGAAAGTCCATCACAAAAGAAATGCGGCAAAGCGTCACCAGTTCAGATACATTTCTCTAAAAAGGGAATGATGATGTTATTGGTTTGTTAGTCAGACTGTCTAACATATGTATGGCCCAAACTGAGGTGCCTGGGGACTGGCTGAGTGCAAGTATAGCTCTCTTGTATAAAGGTAAGTGGGATTAAAATGAATCAAATTAAAGAGGTAGAAATCTGTCGAGTATATCTGATATGAAGTAAGAAAGAGTGATGACTGAAAGGGCAGTGTTGTGTGCAAAGGTGACTAGGGAGGAACAAATTGGTTTCAGGAGAGGTGGTTGGAGTGTGAACAAGGTGCTTGCTTTGAGGAATAAGTATAAGAAGTAACTGCAGAAAGAGAGCAATTTACTATATGTGTGGCATTTATTGATCTAAAGAAAGTGTAAGACAGAGCTGACATCTCAATAAAACTATAGTATGAACTTTACTAGACTTCATGTCTTTTCTTTGCATTCACCATAAACCTATCCTTCTTTCTTTTAACTCTTGTCTACACAATTATCTCTCACTCACTCTTTCTCATCTTCCCTTTTTCTTTCAAGGCTTGGCCTTGATAAGGATTTTTGTCTATGATGTAGCCAAGTTAGAAAAAAAATTACATAAGTAAAATCATCTAGTTCAACTCCAATTTTATATAAAACCATACAAATATCTTTATACTGTTTTGGACCATACTATAAATCATGTTGAGGCTCTTTTTTTTCTTAACACAAACAGAAGACTTCATCACAGCAAGGTCTATAAAAAGTAGAGAGGGAGGAAAAACAATCAAAGAATTTTTTAGGAAGGAAAAAAAAAAAAATGCAGAAAGATGGAAGACTATATACAGCTTAGTGGCTAAGGGAAAGAAACAAACATCACAACACCCTCCCTCCTGAGTTCCCAAAAGCACACAACAATTATGCTATGTAGTGAACTATCCACGTAAAGCACAACACTCTGACTTAACTGGCCATGACACCTTAGCCCTTTCATGTAATCCACAAAATTACCATAATTCTGATAAAACTTGTATGCATCACATGGAACGCTTAAGCTCTGGTACTTTTCATACAGACATTAACAACAATAAATTGCAAGTTAAGAAATTTCTTGAGAAGACTCAGATATCTTTCACAGGAAGTGAATACTTTAAGAATTTACTGTCAAATAAAGAAGTACCCCCCACATCTGAAAAGCACATGCATAAAACGCCAGCTGTTCAGAATACAGAAACTAGGCCTCCCATTTTTCACTTTCGAGGCTCCTACCAATTTCAAAAGTCGACTGGCCTAAGTTAGCTGGTCTCTATGGCATCTACAGCATTAGTCAAGAAAGAAATCAGATAAAAACTCTAATACACATGACTCATTGACGCAGTTTCTGCGTATGATTATGTGATCCCCAAATCAGAGTAGGCAAATATGATATAAACATATGCATAACTTTCTTTAAACATCTTTAGCATCATGGAGCATGACATCATGCAAGATACCTGAATTTCCCCTAATGCTGCATGCACAGATATAAAGTGTTTATAGGTGAGGTAACCAACAACATATAATCTTTTTATATACGCCTCAAGGATACATAATTCAAATCTCAAAAATATGTATTTCATACTTAATAAAATGAAAAATAAATTAATAGGTTTTTACTTACATAAGGCTATTATTCCTGATGACTAGAATGGTTGGTAAATTCTGAATCTTTGGTGTCACAATGCGATCTGCTTTTACTCTTGCCCCACATCCTCCTTGACCACTACCATCTGACCCGCACACCAATGACACCCCTGTTTGAGTTTCAGTTTGTAAGTCCACAAGGCACTGATCAAGGGGGCATTCATCCGCACTAACGTATGCTGCCATGGTGTAAGATGTTGCTGGTGCTAACTGGCTTTCATGCTCAGTATCACATTCAGGGCACTTCCACCTGGTAATGATAATATGTAATTAAAAATGTAGGTCTTGAGATATGAAAAACCTTTCCTCTCCAAGGAAGCATCCCGTGAGCATGAGAGACTCTCAAAGAAATCCTCACTTGTTTTGGTCTCAACTTCAACCAGTCAGAAACCATGTCAAAGATGACATCACTTACCTACTCACTACAGGCAGCTCAGAATTTGCAGATACAGGTGTCAACTCAAAAGTGGCTGATGATGATAATGAAAAAGGCTTTTCAAAAAGAGCAAAAAGAAGGCAGAAATGAGTTAGAAATCCAAAAATAATGCTTGCCCCAAAGAGAAAAGTTTTTCAAATTTCAAAACCTATAT
>JAUUEC010081520.1:0-11714 GCA_032361885.1 Panulirus marginatus
CAAGTATGTTCATTGACTCAAGAGGTGGAATTACAGAGCCGTCAAAGGAGAGACGAGAGTCTTAAGGAGTTTTCGATTGAGAGATGGGTAGAAACTGGGTCTTGGTGGCATTAAACTTAAGATTTTGTCTACCCCACTGAGATATCCTGTCTAAGTCTGAGTTTATTGAGGAGGCTGTATCAAGACGAGATGCAGATCTAGTGAGAGAAGAAGGAGCAGAAGGATGTGGATGAATGCAATGTTGAGTCGTCAGCGTATGAGTGCATTGGATTATTTGTGGGGGAGAGGAAATTGGTTAAAAAAGGAGAAAAAGTGTAGGGGACAGGACAGAACCTTTAGGGACATCGCTGATGATGGAGAAAAGAGGGGAGCCTGATCCATCATCAGTCACAGAGATAGATTGGCTAGAGAGGAAGCTAGATATGAAGGAGCAAAGCGAGAGAGGGAAGCCAAAAGAAAGGAGCTTAGAGATGAGACCTTGATGCCACACCATGTGATAAGCCTTAGATATGTCATGGGCATCTACACTTCATTACCCCAAATCTTTCAGGGATGATGATCAGACATAGTAAGATAGTAAAGAATATCACCAGTGGATCTTGCCTTTCGGAAGCCAAACTGATGATCAGAGAGGAGACTGTGATTTTCAAGGTGTTTTAAGCATATGGGAGTTGAAGAGGGATTCAAAGACTTTGGAAATGGTAGGAGTCAAAGCAACAGAACGATAGTTAGAGGATTCAGAACGGTCATTCTTCTTAGGGATGGGATATATTAACGCTTGCTTCCATGGAGAATGAAAAGTTTCTGTTTTTAAACAGAAACGGAAGAGAGGAGCAAGCACAGGTGCAGATTCAGAGGCACACTCTTTCGGTACACGGGGATGGATGCCATCAGGACTATAAGCCTTGCTTGTGTCCAGAGACAGAAGCTCTTTTCGGAGAGTCCGAAAAGAGATTACGGGAAAGGGCATAGGATTAGTAAGAGGAGCATCAGGGAGTGAGTCATCCAAGGTGGAGTTAGAGGAGAAACGGGAGAAACGGGAACCAAAGAGAGTTGCTTTCTATACGTGAGAGACAGCTATAGTACCGTCAGAGCGGAAAAGTGAAGGGAAGGTAGAGCGACAGAAGTTGTTAGAGATGCCCATAGTTAAAGACCAAAAAGACCTCTCAGTGGATGATGAGGAGAGGTTATCGCACTTCCTTTGAATAAAGGAATTCTTCACCTCACGGATAACGTGCTTGCAGCGATTATGGGCAACGATAAAAGCTGAATGGGAACCAGAGGAATGAGTTTTTCCAAACTAAGTTCAGTCTTCTATAAATTTTGTGCAAGAGATTTTTGAATAGTTTTGGCTTTTCGTTTTTCACTGGTAGTTTTGTTTTGATATTAGTAACAACACATGCTCTTACCAATAGCTGGATTCTGTTTAAATTACACCTCTTTTTAAAAGTTCAATTTACGTCTGGAATGCATAGCTAGCTAGGGGTTGTTATATTTACAAACACACGCAAGGAATTCTTGTCAATCAGGGAACAAGTCATGTGCGCCCCAAACAACCAGTATACCACTATTGGCATAACTGCCCTATTTGCTGTCATGATCTTTATACATGAGGGTATTGAGGTGCCTACTACTTTATGGTCACAAAAGCGACAGTGGAGGCGAGAGAAACAAGCAGGATGGAAACTACAACAGCCCATCACTGTATGGATTTCCTGTAGTGATACCAAACCTCGGATGCTGACACCAAATCCCCGCTGCAGAGTGCTGGTGTGGATGCTGACCTCTAGAGAAGGGCAGGTTCGACCAAGGCGGCTACTGGAGATGTATATGACATCAAATGTTAATAGAATACATACTAACACAAAAATTGATGAACTTCAAGTCTTACTCTCATAACACAAGGTTGACATCACAGCAGTGAGTGAGACCAAACTGCACAGCCTATACCCAATGAGAGGGTCGAACTACCAAATTTTTATTCGCTGCGTCAAGATCGTACTCTTGTAATCACTGAAAGAGAGAGTAGAGGTAGAGTGATCTTTTACATATGGGAGGATCTTCAGTGGTGTTACCCCAGAGATTCAAGTGCCTGATGAACTGGAGGTACTTTGGTGTCTCCTTAATTCAAACCAAGCACGTTGTGCACTAGTGGCAAATGGTTACATACCAGCTGATGACAGCACTACTAAGAGGCAGTTGTTTTTTGAATATCTTGTGAACATAGTGGACATGATATGAAACCGTAGACCTGACATCCATGTTGTTATAATGGGTGACTTCAACTGCGAGTATGACTATGATTCACTATGTAGGAACATTTCTGTACAACAAATTGTTGATGAACCTACCAGGCGTGATGCATATTAGATAAACTAGTAACAGACATTCCCTGCCATACGCCACCTCAGATACTACCCCCATTTGGCATTTCAGATCACAACGTAGTTATGTGGCAACTTGGCAGTCAAACACACGCCACAACCTGAACGAAAGTTGTCCAGCCACTACATGACTCATCTATTTAAAAACTTGGTAGCTGAACAGTTGCACAAGACTGAATGGATGCGACCTCTATAACTGACTTTAATGTTGCTGCTCAAAGCTTGTAGGCTAAACTTAGCGAAGCTTTTGAGAGACACCTCTCTGCAGTGACATACTCCATTTGTGATAGTGACCCGGGCTGGATATCAGCATGAATTAAGACCCTCCTCTGTAAGCGTAACAGGGCATACACACACGGTTACCACCAACAACTGCTGGAACTAAGATTGCAAGTAGATTACGAAAGCAAAAGAAAAATGGTATGGCATCAGATTAAAAACCTGTGTAACAATGGTTCCGGATCTTGGTACAGAGAAGTGTCAGCCCTTTCAAATCATAAACCGAAACCCTGGAAAAGTGATCAGTCAGAGACGCTTGATGATGAAGCATCAGCAGAACAAATTAATGCATACTTCTCTGAAGAGTGCAATCGCATTGCCCCTCTCAATACTATGTCTTTGCCCATGTACCTACCAGCAGAAGCAAACACTTTGTTATTCCAACTTTGGGATGTTGCCAAATGTCTGGCCAAACTCAGGACAGGTATGTCAACACCCCATAACGAGTTATCCATTCGACTAATCAGAGAGTTCACCACTGAAGTGAGTGTTTCCCTTACAGAATTATATAACAGATCCATCAGAGATGGCTATACCCCTTACAGAATTATATAACAGATCCATCAGAGATGGCTATACTCTGACCATCTGGTGCCATGCAACAATATTACCAATAGCTAAAAAACAGAAAGTTTCCTCAGTTGATAATCTCATACTGGTGAGTCTAACAAATAGGAACATCAGTGAAGGGGGCAAAGGGCAAAAGGGAAAGTGGTAACAGTGGCATCCTCTCACCCACAAGCCGAAATCCTTGACTTCAGGGATTTCGAAGTTCACCATTGGGAATGGCTGAATTCCTCCAATACAGATGGTGGACGGATTCAAGCCATCACATTCTCCATTCTCAATGATTTAGAGCAAACCATCTCCCACCCTACCCATATTCCTGACTGCTGTGACCACTCAATCAATATTCTGGATCTGTTTTTCACCTCGAGTCCATTCTACTGTAATAACACAATCTTGCCCCTAATTGGTTCACCTGATCATACTCTCATAAAGTATCCATTTTAAAGGCACCTCCCCCTCCAGCAGCCCCTTTTAAGCATGAATATGACACCTCAACAAAACTGACTGGAATAACTTACAAAACTTCTTTTCTGACTTTCCTTGGGTATATTACTGTCCCTTACATGGTGATGTTTCTGTCTCTGCTAAACACACAGCAAAGGTTATTCTTGCAGGAATGGAAGCATTTATCCCCTCTTACTCCAAGATGATATCTCCTTCCAATCCACAGTTCAACTGTTCCTGTTCTGAGGCCAGTCAGGCTAGGAATCAGGCATATGGGGCTTGGAAATACTCTCCTTTCTCTGACTCCTATTCAGCTTTTATCACTGCCCATAATCAATGCAAGCATGTTATCCATCAGGTACAGCATTCCTTTATTCAAAGGAAGTGCAATAATCTCTTCTCATCATCTACTGATAGGTCTTTCTGGTCTTTAGCTGAGGGTATCTCTAACAATTTCTGTCACTCTACCTTCCTTCACTTTTCCTTCCGATGATACTATAGTTGTCTCTCCCGTAGACAAAGCAACTCTCTTTGGTTCCCGTTTCTCCTCTAACTCCACCTAGGATGACTCTAATATTCCTTCACCCCCTGATGTTTCTCTTACTAATCCCATGCTCCTTCCCATAATCTCTTTTTTGACTGTCCAAAAATTGCTTCTCTCTCTGGACACAAGCAAGGCTTATAGTCCTGATGGTCTCTATCCCTGTGTACTGAAAGAGTGTACCTCTGAACTTGCACCTGTGCTTGCTCGTCTGTTCCATGTGTTTAAAAACCCCAAACTTTTCCTTCTTGGAAGCATGTGTTGATACATCCCATCCCTAAGAAGGATGACTGTTCTGACCCCTCTAATTATCATCCTATTACTTTGACATCTCACATTTCCAAAGTCTGTGAGTCCCTCTTCAACTCCCATATCCTTAGGCACTTTGAAAATCACAGCCTTCTCTCTGATCACAAGTATGGCTTCCGTAAGGTGAGATCAACTGGTGATTTTCTTTCCCATCTTACTAATGTCTGGTCATCATCCCAGAAAGATTTTGGGGAGCCATGTATAGTTGCCCTACATATATCCAATGCTTTTGACAAGGTGTGGCATCGTGGTCTCATCTCTTAGCTCCCCTCTTTTGACTTCCCACCCTCACTTTGCCCCTCCATATCTAGCTCCCTCTCTGTCCGATTTATCTCTGTCACTGTTGATGAATCAGCCTTTCCCCCTTTCTCCATCAACAGTAGTGTCTCTAAAGGTTCTGTCCTGACCTCAACACTTTTTCTCTTTTTTTTCAACAATTTCCTTTCTTCCACAAATAACCAAATGCATTAGTATGCTGTCAACTCAACACTGCATTCATCCACATCATTCAATTTTGCTTCTTCTTCTCTCACTCAATCTGCATCTCGTTTTGACACAGCTTCCTCAATAAACTCAGACTTGGACAGGATATCTCAATGGGGTAGACAAAACATAGTTAAGTTTATTGTCTCCAAGACTCAGTTTCTAACCACCTCTCTCTATCAACAACTCCTCACAACTCTCATCTCTCTTTTGAAGTCCTGTAATTCCACCTCTTGACTCAATGAACTTACTTATTATTACTCTAAAATCCACTCTTTCTTGGAAACCCACATTACACATATAGCTAAGTCTGCCTCAAAGAAATTGGGTGTCCTGTTTAAATTTCAGAACTTCTTTTCTTCTGAACAGCTGCTCTGTTTATATATAGGATTGATTCATCCTTGTATGAAGTAATGCTCTCACATCTGGAGTGATTCTAGCTTTGGATCTTTACTTGACAGAGTTGAGTCGAAAGTGGTCTGACTTATGAACTCTCCCATGCTAACTTCCAAACTTGACACTCTTGCCCTACATGGCAATGATGGTTCACTTTCCCTCTTCTATAAGTATTACTTTGGTTTTTTCTCTCAAGAGCTGGTTGCTCATGTGCCCGCACTACTAGCTAAACCATGCAATACTTGGCAAGCTGCTGCATCACATGGTTAATGTCTGACTGTTGTCAACTCGACAGAGGGCTGTTTTGATAACTGTTTCTTTTCCTTCACCTTGAAGCTTTGGAACTCTCTCCCTTCTTATGTCTTTCCCAATAACTATGACCAAGCATATTTTAAAAGACAGGTTTTTTACTTCCTCCAAAATTTGTAAATACTTTCCCTTGTCTCGTCTTTTTACCTTTCATAATTCTCTCTATATTTCAATTAAAGCCCAGCATTGACGTGGTCTTTTGTCCTTGACTGGAGCCTAAGAAGAAGAAGAAGAAAAAAATTGGAAGCAGAAGTGAGTCATAAAGTTGGTGTGGGGGCGAAGGTTCTGGGACCACTGAAAAATGCATGGAAAGATAACTCGTTATCTGGGAGAGCAAAAATAAGTATGTTGAAGGTATAGTAGTCCCAACATTATTATATGGATGTGAGGCATGGGCTATAGATAAGTCTGTGTGGCTGAGGATGGATGTGCTGGAAATGAAATGTTTGAGGATATTATGTTGTGTGAGATGGTTGGATCGGGCAAGTAATGAAATGGTAAGAGAGAGGTCTGGTAATTAAAAGAATGAGGTTAAGAGAGCTGTAGGAGTGCTGAAGTGGTTTGGACGTATGGAGAGAATGAGTGAGGGAAGGTTGGCAAAGAGGATATATCTGTCAGTATGTGTCAGAAGTAGAGGGAACAAGGAAAGTTGGGAGACCAAACTGGGGATGGAGGGATGGAGTGAAAACGATCTTCAGTGATCAGGGCCTGAACATGCAGGAGGGTGAAAGGTATGCATGGGAAATAATGAATCAGAACAATGTGGTATACACGGGTCGATGTGTTGTCAATGGATTGAACTAAGGCATGTGATGTGTCCAAGGTAAACCATGTGAAGGTCAGTGGGGATTGGATGTGGATAGGGAGCTGTGGTTTCAGTGCATTACACATGACAGCTAGAGGATGGATGTGAGCGGATGCAGCCTTTCTTCACCTGTTCCTGGTGTGACCTCTCTTATGCAGGAAACAGTGATCATGAATGAAAGAGAAAAACAAGCTCATAATTCTCTCAGAATGAAATCATTGTAAATTTAGTCACTATGACTAGTGTTTGTACCAGTATGAGCACCAGCATCCCACCTCTGTTTGCCTCAGGTTATCTTCAAGGATGTTCTTTCTCTGCTCTAACTGGCTGCCACTTCATTTTGGGAATTTCGCATCAGGAAGCAGTATCTCTTCCACCTTTGCTTCTAGATGGTTGGATCTTACCTTTCTAAGGAAGATCAAGCCCAAACTCTCACTTGGAAGCAAGAAAATGTGGGTTCATGTGATATTTCTAGATAATAGCTGCTAAGAACATAAAATCAGGCAGTTGCTTCCCACAACACCTCATCAGTGCCTCGCCTCACTCAGCAGATCAAGACCCTATGGACCCAAAACATGGACCTAGAATACTTCAGGAACCTTGCTGATTCCATGCTCAGATGTCTGCAGATGGTCATCAAGGCCAAAGGAGAGATGACAAAGTACTAAAATGTGAGTGTGACATCGCCTCTGAAAATGTATGGGGAGGCAGACATAGTTTTTTGTGGACACTGTATATGAGTTCAGCTTCCAAATGGATAATCTACTTTGTCTATATAAGTTCAGCTTCCATATGGATGATCTCCCATGTCTATATGAGTTCAGCTTCCAAATGGACAATCTCCTATGTCTATAAGTTCAGCTCCAATATGGACTATCTCCTATGTCTACAAGTTAAGCTTCCAAACTGCTAAATACTGGTCAGTAGCTGATCATCTGATGTAATAAAGTATAGGCTTCTTGATACCTTTGAAAGTTATTCATCATCATGTGATTATCCATCTATCTATGCTAAGTACACCTTTCCCTGACAGGTGGTAAGAAAGCTCAAGCACAATCTCCTAAAAACACCTTAATAATAAAAAAATTTCTTATGTTCATTCATACCTCCTACTTTCTAATGCATGCTGTCCTGTGTGTGTTTATGTGAAAAATCACAGCAACATACATATAAATTCTTCAGGCATTAATCCTGGATATCATTCAAATTCTTAATCTTGCCTGTCCTGCTAACAGCTCAGGAGCTTGGCTTTTGAAAAGGTGTTTACTTGTTACATACTGACCCACTTACAACATGAAGATCAAGCTCCTCAATACCTTTCAGATCTGTTCATCAGTGTCTACTTATTCATCTGTCTTTGCCAATGACACCTTTCCCAAACAGGTGCCAAAGGATAAGAAGCACAATCCCCTTCAAACACCAATCATCTCATTGTTCTTATATTCATCTATGCTTACTCATTCCTTGTACATGCTGTTTTTGGGCATTTACGTGAAAACAGAGAACCAAAATATATATAAATCCTCAATGTATCAATCCCAAATATCATAACATCATTGTCTTACCTGCCGTGCTAGCAGCTCTGGGGCAATAGAAGAATTCACAGGGGAAAGATCATGGGAATTGAAAGTGAAAGATGCTGGATCATCAGGAGAAGTAGAAGATACTGCAGTGTTGTTGTAACTAGCTAGCGCTGCAGCTGTCTGGTCTTGAATGTGGCTGAAGCATTCTTGGTAGTACTGCATCTCCACAAAGAACTGAAATATTTTCATACTATTCTAAACCATTTCTGGAAAAACAATCACAAATTTTCTGCATCTACTGACATGCACCTATTCATCTTTCTATCATCATCATTAACTCCATTCCCAACTCTAAGGTTGGATCCATCTGAACAATTTAAGCACACTCTGGTTAGCTTTCTTAATCACAATCAATCTGCTTCACATTACATGTTGTCCTCAAGCATTTCATCTTTAATACCTTGATGCTCTTCAATCCTTTTGTATTTAGGGCCGAAGATTCACATCCACAGGTTAGGACTACTATACCTTCAAACATACCAAACTTTTCCCAAACAGACAATGACCTCTCCAACCAAACACTGAGGAATGCTAAGAAATTTGCCCCCTCTCCCACCATACGACTCATTTAATCTCCATTGTTCCATTAGCTGCAAGTACACTCACAAGTATCTAAAGCACTACCTGCACATCTGCCCAATTTCAATTTCCATGGTTCCATTTGCTGCCAAGTCCACTCACGTGTATCTAAAGCAATCCACTTCTTGCAGATCTTCCCCATTTTAATCTCCATGGTTTCATTTGCTGCAAGTCCACTCACAGATATCTAATGCACTCCACTTGTGCAATACAAAGAATACAAAGGAATTCAAGTGCAACAGACCACTGGGCCCTTTCGAGACTGTTTGTGATAGTGGAAGATAACAAAAACTCAGATAAGTATGGTAAAAGTTACAAGGTATAAACATAATTCAAAGAAAATAACTTGTAAATTGTCATTGAGACAAAGGAGGCCCAGGTAATGTATGTCATGGACTTCAAGTGGACTATTTATCAGGTCTATTCATAAATGTATCAACAGTATTGCTTTCATCCACTCAAATTGATAAATCATTCCATATGTTAACAATCCTGAAGAATAAATACTTTGCCTCTTTTGAGGTAAGCATTTGTCTGTAAGTGTGTATCCATTACTATGAGCAAAATAGATAAATAAAGTCTTAAGTAACTTGACAGATAAGGATTATAAAAGCCCTTGATAATTTTGAATACTATTAGTTCACCCCTTAACCTTCTCTTTTCTAACCTGAATAGATTCAAGTTGTTTAATCTGCTCTTGCAGGATATATTTTTCAGTCCAGGAATCATCTTGGTAGCTCAATGCTATACTCTCCCCATTCTGTCTATACCATTTTTCAAATAGAGAGACCAAAACATGACACAATATTCAAGATGTGGACTAACCGATGGACTGTAAAGAGTGAGGATGATTTCCCTGGACAAAGTCGGAGGCTCTACCTATGAAACTAAGAATTTTGTTCGCTCTTTTCATTGCATCTGTGCACTGTTTACTTGGTTTTAGGTCACCAGAGATTATTACATCCAAGTCTTTTTCCTCATTTACCTTTTGCAGTTCAACAAAATTCATACTGTAGCTTGTCTTTTCATATTTACTACCAATATGTGAAACTTTACACTTATCGATATCAAAACTAATTCGCCACTTATGAGCCCAGCTCATCAGTTTGTCTATGTCAGCTTCAAACTGTAGATATTCAAGTTAATTTGTAGATTTCTTTCTCAGCTTATCATCATGAGCAAATTCTGATATCTTGCGATGTAGCCCATAATCTATATCATATATATGAAAAAGAGACCCAGTCCCAAACACTGATCCTTGTAGCACTCCACTTGTTACATCTAACCATTTTGAGACTTGGCCATTAATCATAACTCTTTGTTTATGACCAGTCAACCAATTTCCTATCTATTGAAGTACAACTCCATCAATGCCATGTGACTTAATTTTTGCAAGTGACCTTTGATGAGGAACCTTATCGAAAGTTTTTTGAAAATCTATGTAGATAACAACTGCTTTCCTTTCATCATACACGTTGATTATTTCACAAAAGAAATCAAGCAGATTTGTCAGACATGAGCGATTCTGTCAAAAACAATGCTGAGAATCATTTCTTAAATGGTGGTCCTCTAAATGGTTTACAGTTCTATTTTGAATGATGGATTCCATAAGTTTTCCAACTAAAGACATTAAGCTAAGAGAACAATAGTTTCCAGGCAGTGACTTACTACCTTTTTTGAATATCGGTGTTAGATTGGCAAACTTCCATTCATCTGATACTTTTCTCGTAGCAAGTACTTATTGAAAAGGGCAGTCAAAAGCTCAACTATCTCTTTTTCACCTCTTTCTTTGTTCTCAGATTTAACTTATCAGGGCCAGCCATTTTATCCATTTTCATTCAGTTTACTGCTGAAAGTATGTCTTCAGCTTTTATGTCAATTTGTTGAACGTTCCCCTCTCTTATCAATGAAACTGGACTTGGACGAGGTTTGTGTCTTTGATCGTAAACAGAGAAGCAAAAAAGTCATTTAATATTTTTTTCATGGCTTTGTTGTCTTAAACCAAGTTACTGTTTTCCATAATTAATGAACCTATTGATTGGGTAATGATTTTCTTGCTTCTGACATAACTGTAAAACTTCTTAGGGTTCTTCTTTTCCTATTTTCAGCAAAATATGCTTCATACTGATGTTTACCTATCATATTACTCTCTTTACTTTCTCTATGCAAATTTAAGTATCTTGCTCAATGATGTTGGTCACTTAATTCTCTGACTTTCTTATGAGCTACTTTTTTAGACAACAGGCACTTTCTTATTTCATTGTTCAAGCACCCTGGCTTCATTTCAGAAACAGACTGTCTAACACACACAGGCTTTTATGTTCTCTCTACTGCTTTGAAGGCTTTACTGAAGCTTTTCCAAATTACCTTCATGTAATTTTCATTGACTATATCATCCTAGGTATGCCTGTCAAGAGCAATAAGAAGATCATTAAGATTTTCACATGTAAAATCATGTATTTTTTTGTGTCTCATGTTGACCAACATTAAATACAGTGTTGAAAGCGACCTCTAAAGTAATTGGTCAGTGATCAGTTGTGCCAAGTTTTTCTCCCAACTCAATATTATCAACGGGATCCTCATTTGCAGTTACAATTAAATCAAATATATCCTGGTCATAGGTATGTTTCTTGACTAATTGGATTTGGGCATCATCATGCAAATTTAGGTAGAGTCCATGCCTGCAGACACTAGAAAGGGATTCTCCTCATTTAGATACCATTATGTTAAAATCTCCTAATATAGGTACATCCGATTTTCTGGCACCCATGGTTCCAAAGCCGTGCCGGTTTAACTTTTTGCCAGACCAGCTGTGATCACATAATAATAATTCATCAACACACCTCCAACCCACTAATTATACACCCCCTGTGTCTCTAAAGCACCACAGACTGCTAGAAACTTAAACAAATATTGATACACCCAATTCCTAAGAAGGGTGACCGTTCTGATCCTTCTAACTATCGTCCTGTCGCTTTGACATCTACCATTTCCAAAGTCTTTGAATCCCTCCTCAACTCCCATATCCTTAA
>JAUUEC010082621.1:0-11706 GCA_032361885.1 Panulirus marginatus
TCTTTGGTTAACAGGCTTCTCGGTTGGGATTTTGATAAATCTCTCGTTACTAGACTCCTGGGCAGACTTTTTGATGATATTCAGGTTCCTGGACTTCTAGAATAGGGTTTTGATGTCTTTTTGTTTCAAAGACTCCTTAGGTGGCGTTTTTATTCTTTGGTTATCAGACTGCTGGGTTGGCATTTTGATGACTCCTTGTTTACCAGACTTCTCGGCTTGGATTTTGATAAATCTCTCGTTACTAGACTCCTGAGTAGGCTTTTTGATGATTTTCTGTTTACTAGACTTCGGAGCCTCGGTTTTGATGACTCTCTGGTTGCGAGATTCCTTGGCGGGCGTTTTGATGATTATCAGGTTACCGTACGTCTGGGCTGGGATTTTGATTACTCTTTGGTTAGCCGACTATTGGCTTGACATTTTCATGATTTTCTAGTTACCAGACTTCTGGGCTGGGGTTTTCATGACTTTCTGGTTATCAAATTTTTTGGCTGTCGTTTTGATGACTCTCTTGTTACCAGACTCATAGGTTGATGTTTTGATGACTCCTTGGTTCAAAGACTCCTAAGCTTGTGTTTTGATTCTCTGGCTATCAGACTTATAGGGTGGGGTTTTGATGAATTTCTGGTTATTAGATTCTTCGGCTGGCGTTTTCATAATTCTCTGCTTACCAGATTCCTGAGCTCGAGTTTTTGTGACTTTTTGCTTATCAGACTTCTAATCTGGCGTTTTGACGATTTTATGGTTACCACACTCTTCAACTGGGGTTTTGATGTCTCTTAGGTTACTTAACTTTTCAGCTATGGTTTTGATAACTTCCTGGTTCTCAGACTCCTTTGGTGCCGTTTTGATGATTCTTTGGCTACCAGACTCTTAGGATCGCATTTGAATGATTCTTTTGTTAAGAGGGTTTTCGGTTGGGATTTTGATAAATCTCTCGTTACTAGACTCCTGGATATGCTTTTTAATGACATTCTGGGTAGCAGACTTCTAGGCCTGGGTTTTAAAGATTTTTGAGTTTAAAGACTCCTTAGGTGGTGTTTTGATGATTCTTTGGGTACCAGACTCCTGGGTTGGCATTTTGATGACTTCTTGTTTTACAGACTTCTGGGCTGGAATTTTGATAAAAATCTCGTTACTAGACTCCTGGGTACGCTTTTTGATGACTTTTTTGTTGCTAGACTTCGGAGCTGGGGTTTTGAAGACTTTTTGGTCGGCAGATTCCTTGCCGGCGTTTTGATTATTTTCAGGTTACCTTATGTCTGGGCTGGGATTTTGATAACTCTCTGGTTAGCCGACTCTCTCCTTGGCATTTTTATGATTCACTGGTTACCAGACTTCAAGGGTTGGTTTTTGATGACTTTCTGGTCATCAGATTTTTTCGGCTGGCGTTTTCATAACTCTCTGATTACCTGATTTCTGAGCTGGCGTTTTTGTGACTTTTTGCTTATCAGACTTTTAGCCCGGCGTTTTGACGATTTTAAGGTTACCACGCTCCTAGGCTGGGGTTTTGATCTCTCTTTCGTTACTAGACTTTTCAGCTGGTGTTTTGATAACTTTCTGGTTCCCAGACTCCTTGGGTGGCGTTTTCATGAGTTTTTGGTTACAACACTCCTGGGCGGGCTGGCATTTGGAATGACTCTTTGTTTAACAGGCTTCTCGGTCGGGATTTTGATAAGTCTCTCGTTACTAGACTCCTGGGCAGACTTTTTGATGACATTTAGGTTGCCAGACTTCTAGAATAGGGTTTTCATGTCATTTTGGTTCAAAGAATCGGTAAGTGGCGTTTTGATGATTCGTTGGTTACCAGACTCCTGGGTTGGCATTTTGATGACTCCTTGTTTAACAGACTTCTGGGCTGGGATTTTGATAAATATCTCGTTACTAGACTCCTGGGTACGCTTTTTGATGATTTTCTGGTTACTAGACAATGGAGCCTCGGTTTTGACGATTCTCTGGTCGTCAGACTCCTAGGCGGGCGTTTTGATGATTGTCAGATTACCATACGTCTGGGCTGGGATTTTGATGACTCTCTGGTTAGCCGACTATTGGCTTGACATTTTCATGAGTCTCTGGTTACCATATATCTGGGCTGGGTTTTTCATGACCTTCTGGTTTTCAAATTCTTGGGCTGTCGTTTTGATGACTCTCTTGTTACCAGACTCATAGGTTGGGGTTTTGATGACTCCTTGCTTAAAAGACTCCTAAGCTGGTGCTTTGATGATTCTCTGGTTATCAGACTTATAGGGTGGGGTTTTGATGACTTTCTGGTTATTAGATTCTTCGGCTGGCGTTTTCATCATTCTCTGCTTACCAGATTCTTGAGCTCGAGTCTTTGTGGCTCTTTGCTTATCAGACTTCTAGCCTGGCATTTTGACGATCTTATGGTTACCACACTCTTAAAGTGGGGTTTTCATTCTCTAAGGTTACTAGTCTTTTCGGCTTAGGTTTTGATAACATCCTGGTTCCTAGACTACTTGGGTGGCGTTTTGATGATTCTTTGGGATTTTGATAAATCTCTCGTTACTAGACTCCTTGATAGGATTTTTAATGATATTCTGGTTACCAGACTTCTAGGCCTGGGTTTTAAGGACTTCTGGGTTTAAAGACTCTTTAGGTGTTGTTTTGATGATTCTTTGGTTACCAGATTCCTGGGGCATTTTGATGACGCCTTGTGTAACAGACTTTTGGGCTGGGATTTTGATAAATATTTCGTTACTAGACTCCTGGGCAGGATGTTTGATGACTTTTTGGTTGCTAGACTTCAGAGCTGGGGTTTTGATGACTTTCTGGTCGCCAGATTCCTAGGCGGGCGTTTTAATGATTGTCAGGTTACCTTATGTCTGAGCTGGGATTTTGATGACTGTCTGGTTAGCCGACTCTCTTCGTGGCATTTGTATGATTCTCTGGTTACCATACTTCTAGGGTTGGGTTTTGATTACTTTCTGGTTATCAGATTTTTTTCGCTAGCGTTTTCATAAGTCTCTGATTTTCAGATTTCTGAGCTTTTTTTTTTTTTTTTGACTTTTTGCTAATGAGACTTCTAGCCTGGCGTTTTGACAATTTTATGGTTTCCTCGCTCCTGAGCGGGGGTTTTGATGTCTTTTTGGTTAATAGACTTTTCGGCTGAGGTTTTGATAACTTTCTGGTTCCCTGACTCCTTGGTTGGCATTTTCATGAGTCTTTGGTTACCACACTCCTTGGCTGGCATTTGGAATGACTTTGGTTAACAGGCTTCTCGGTTGGAATTTTAATAAATCTCGTTACTAGACTCCTGGGCAGAATTTTTAATGACATTCAGGCTGCCAGACTTCTAGAATGGTGTTTTCATGTCTTTTTGGTTCAAAGACTCCTTAGGTGGCGTTTTGATGATTCTTTTGTTATCCGACTCCTGGGTTGGCATTTTGATGTCACCTTGTTTAACAGACGTCTGGGCTGGGATTTTGATAAATATATTGTTACTAGACTCCTGGGTAGACTTTTTGATGATTTTTGGTTACTAGACTTCGGAGCTGGGATTTTGATGACTCTCTGGTCACCAGATTCCTAGGCGGGCGTTTTGATGATTGTCAAGTTACCGTACGTCTGGGCTGGGATTTTGATGACTCTCTGGTTATCCGACTATTGGCTTGGCATTTTAATGATTCTCTGGTTACCAGAAGTCTGGGATAGGGTTTTCATGACTTTCTGGTTGTCAGATTCTTGGGCTGTCGTTTTTATGATTCACTTGTTACCAGATTCATGGGTTGGGGTTTTGATGACTTTTTGGTTCAAGGACTCCTACGCTGGTGTTTTGATGATTCTCTGGTTATCAGACTTATAGCTTGAGGTTTTGATGACTTTCTGGTTATTAGATTCTTCGGCTGGCGTTTTCATAATTCTCTGCTTACCAGATTCCTTAGCTCGAGTTTTTGTGACTTTTTCCTTATCAGACTTCTAGCCTGGCGTTTTGACGATTTTATGGTTACCACACTCTTGAAGTGGAGTTTTGATGTCTCTTAGGTTACTAGACTTTTCGGCTGGGGTTTTGATAACTTCCTGGTTCCCAGGCTCCTTGGGTGGTGTTTTGATTATTCTCTGGTTACCAGACTCTTGGGATGGCACTTTGAATGACTCTTTGGTTAACAGGGTTCTCGGTTGGGATTTTGATAGATCTCTCGTGACTAGACTCCTGGATAGGCTTTTTAATGACATTCTAGTATCAAATTTCTAGGCCTGGTTTTTAATGATTTTTGGGTTTAAAGAGGCATTTTGATGATTCCTTGGTTACCAGACTCCTGGGCTGGCATTTTGATGACTCCTTGTTTAACAGACTTCTGGGCTGGAATTTTGATAAATATCTCATTACTAGACTCCTGGGTAAGGTTTTTGTTGACTTTTTGGTTACTAGACTTCGGAGCTGGGGTTTTGATGACTTTTTGGTCACCAGATTCCTAGTCGGGCTTTTTGATGATTGTCAGGTTACCTTATATCTGAGCTGGTATTTTGATGACTCTCTGGTTAGCCGACTCTCTCCTTGGCATTTTCATGATTCTCTAGTTATCAGACTTTTATGGTTGGGTTTTAATGACTTTCTGGTTATCAGATTTTTTTTAGCTGGCGTTTTCATAATTCTCTGATTATCAGATTTCTGAACCTGCGTTTTTTTGCCTTTTGCTTATCAGACTTCTAGCTTGGCGTTTTGACGATTTTATGGTTACCACGCTCCTGAGCTGGGGTTTTGATGTCTTTTTGGTTAATAGACTTTTCGGCTGGGGTTTGATAACTTTCTGATTCCCAGACTCCTTGGGTGGCGTTTTCTTCCGTCTTTCGTTGCCACACTCCTGGGCTGGCATTTGGAATGACTCTTTGGTTAACAGGCTTCTCGGTTGGGATTTTGATAAATCTCTCGTTACTAGACTCCTGGGCAGACTTTTTGATGACATTTAGGTTGCCAGACTTCTAGAATGGGGTTTTCATGTCTTTTTGGTTCAAAGACTCCTTAGGTGGCGTTATGATGATCCTTTGGTTACCAGACTCCTGGGCTGGGATTTTGATGACTCTGGTTAGCCGAGTTTTGCTTTGGACTCATCATGATTCTTTGGTTACCAGACTTCTAGGCTCAGGTTTTCATGACTCTCTGGTTACCAGATTTTTAGGCTGGGGTTTTCATGGTTCTCTGGTTTCAAGACTTTTTGGCTGGGGTTGTGATAACTCTATGGTTGCCAGAGTTCTGGGCTTGGTTTTTGATGAGTTTCTAGTTTTCAGATCTTGAGGCGGTGCTTTGATGACTCAATGATCAGCAGACTTTTGGGCTGGGGATTGAATGACTATCTTGTTACTATACTTCTGCGTTGAGGTTTTGATGACTATTTGGTTACCAAGCACCTGAGTTGATGTTTTGATAACTTTCTGGTTACTCTACTCCTGGGTTGGCGTTTTGTTGACTCTCAGGTACCCGACTCCTGGGCTGAGGTTTTGATGACTATCTGGTTACCAGGTTTTGTGCTGGTGTTTTGATAACTTTCTGCTTACTAGACTCTTAGGTTGGCATTTTGATTACTCTTTGGTTACCAGACTTATGGGCTGGAGTTTTGATGCCTCTGGCTACCAGACTCCTGTATTGGGGTTTTGATGACTCTCTAGTTCCCAAACTCCTGGGCTGCGGTTTTGATGTCTCTCTGGTCACAAGACTCCTAACCTGGCGCTCTGATGATTTTCTGGTTGCCAGACCTCTAGGCTGAGATTTTGATGACTTTCTGGTTATCAGATTCTGGGGCTGGCGTTTTGATGATTCTTATTACCAGACTTATGGGCTGGGTTATTGACTCCTAACCTGGCGCTTTGATGATTCTCTGGTTACCAGATTTCTAGGCTGAGATTTTGATAACTTTCTGGTTATCAGATTCTGGGGCTGGCGTTTTGATGACTCTCTTATTACCAGAGTTATGGGCTGGGGTATTGATGACTTTCTGATTATCAGATTTTTGGGCTGGCGTTTTGATGACTCTGTGGTTACCAGACTCCTGTGCTGGATTTTTGATGATTCGCTGGTTAATAGACTTTTAGGGTAGGGTTTTGATGACTATCTGTTGTCATATTCTTGGACTGGCATTTTAATGATTCTTTGGTTACCAGACTTTTGGGCTGGGGTTTAGATGACTCTATGGTTACTAGATTCCTTGGGTGGAGTTTTGATAATCCTCTGGTTAACATACTTCTCGGGTGGGGTTTTGATGACTTTCTGGTTATCAGAGTCTTGGGCTCTTGTTTCCATGACTTTTTGTTTATCAGACTTCTAGCCTATCGTTTTGATGTCTCTCTGGTTACCAGACTTCTAGGCTGGGTTTTGATGACTTTTTGGTTCAAAGACTCCTTGGGTGGCGTTTTGAAAATTCTTTGGTTACTAGACCCTAGGCTGGCATTTTGATGACTCCTTGTTTAACAGACTTCTGGGCTGGGATTCTGATAAATATCTCGTTATTAGACTCTTGCGCTAGCTTTTTGATGACTTTCTGGTTACTAGACTTCGGAGGTGAGGTTTTGACGACTCTCTGGCTGCCAGATTCCTAGGCAGCCATTTTGATGAAACTCGGTTACCATACGCCTGGGTGGGGTTTTTGATGACTCTCTGGTTAGCCAAGTCTTGGCTTAGCATTTTCATGATTCTCTGGTTACCAGACTTCTAGGCTTGGGTTTTGATGACTTTGGTCATCAGACTTCTGGGCTGAGTTTTTGATGACTTTTTGGTTATCTATTTCTTGGGCTGGTATTTTGATTACTCTTTGGTTCCCAGATTCATGGGCTAGGGTTTTGATGTCTCTCTGGTTAGTAGACGGCTAGGCCGGCGTTTTGATGATTCTTTGGTTACCAGACTTTTAGGGCGGGGTTTTGATTTTTCTGGATATGAGATTCTTGGGCTGGCGTGTTGATAACTCTCTGGTTACCAGATTCCTGGGCTTGCGTTTTCATGACTTTTTGGTCATCAGACTTCTAACCTGGCGTTTTGATGATTCTATGGTCAACAGACTCCCGTCTTGGGTTTTTGAGTTCTCTCAGGTTACTTGACTTCTAGGCTGGGGTTTTGATGAGTTTTTGGTTCACAGACTTCTTGGGCGGCGTTCTGATGATTGCTTGGTTACCAGACTCCTAGGCTGGCATTTTGATGACTTTCTGGTTACTACACTTCGGAGCATGGGTTTAACATGAGTTTACATGAGAGAGACAGACAACAGGAGGCCTTACTTTCCAACGATTGGGTTGTCTGTTAAAGAAAAAAAAAGAAAGTTTAACTTGACAAGAAAATGTAATTTCGCTTAGCAATTTTTTCTTTTAAGCTATCACCGACTTTCTGCTGCTGCACATTGGCCTTCTACTGTCCCAGTTACCGCTGTCGTTGATACAGTTTCTTTCTGGCGTTTTTCTCAGAGTATGCCTGAATTTATAAAGTATTTATCTAAACGACTTTTGAAGGTATTTATAGTCTTAGCATTCACTATGTCTGCCGGTAACTTATTCTAGGGCTCAATACGCCTATAGGAAAAGAAGTTTTTTTCCCACGTCCGTACTGCATCTTCTAGCTTCGAGTTTTATTCCATTTGTCCTGGGAACCGTATTTTCTTGTATTTCGAAAAGATGTTTGTGATTTACTTTATCGAACTTGTTCAGAATTTTGAACACTTGGATTAAGTCGCCACGAAGTCTACGTTTTTTTAAGAGAAAAGAGATCCAAACGTTTTAGCCTCTCTCCGTATGCCAGATTTCTAAGGGATGGGATCAATTTTGTCGCTCGTCTTTGTTCTTGCTTTAATTTTTCCTCGTCTTTTTCATAGTTTGGTGACCAAAACTGGACTGCATATTCAAGGTGTGGTCCTACTAGAGAATTATAAAGTATAAGAAATGTTTCTGGTGTCTTGTAATCTATGTTCCTGGCTATGAAACCTAACATTTGGTTGCCTTTTTACTTGCTGCTTAACACTATTTAGTGTACTTCAGATTGTTGCTAATGGCAACTCCAAGGTTCTTTTCTTCATTTACTTTAGTTAGAGAATTTCCGAATAGTTTGTAGTTGTAACTTATGTTCTTGTCTCGAAAGTGCATAACTTTACACCTGTCTACATTCAACTTCATTTGCCATCTGTCTGACCGCTCTGCTAGTAAGATCTCTTTGAATCATTTCGCAGTCCCGCCTGTTTACAGCTCCACCTCCTACTTTAGTATCGTTAGCAAATTTGGAGACCTTAGATATGAAATCGAGTTCAAGGTCATTAATGTATATTATGAAAAGAAGATCCCTGTGGCACACCACTCGTTACATCTAGCCAATCTGAGGCACCGTTTAGTACTATATGCTGCTTTCTTCTGGTAAGCCAGTCTCTGATCCATGTACAGAGTTCTCCACCGATTCCGTGTGCTTTGAGTTTATGTAAAAGTCTTTTGTGAGGTACTTTATCAAAAGGCTTTCTGAAATCTATATATGCTACATCAGACGGTACTTTTTCGTCCCAGTTCTGATAAATAGCATTAAAGAATTCCAGTAAATTTGTCAGGCAGGATCTTCTATTGCGAAAACCATGTTGGTTGTCCGATATAATTTTGTGATCCTCTAGAAACAGACAATTTTATCTCGTATAATTTTTTTCCCAATATTTTACCTAACACTGACGTAAGGCTAATTGGGTGGTAGTTCAAAGCACACTTTTTGTCTCCTTTCTTTATCTAAAGGAGTAACATTTGCTAGTTTCCATTGAGTTGGCACTTGAACATCTGATAAAGATTTGTTGAATATTTTTGATATGGGGTATGTTAGCTGTCTCCTGACCTCTTTTAAAAATCTTGGAGCCAAGTTATCTGGGCCGTTAGATTTGTTAGGATTTAGTTGGTCCAGGTATTTAAGTATTTTAGAGCTTTTTATTTCTCTAACCTTCAACTCTTCTTCATCAGATCATTGAAAAATTTTCATTGGTTGCGTTATTCGAGATGTTTCTTCAGTTGAGAATACGGTGTTGAAAGAATACCTTAGTATGGTAGCCATTTCCTTGTCATCAGTAGCTAGTGTGTCACGTTCGCTTCGTAATGGTCCAATTCCTTCTTTTACTGACTTCCGTTGTCTATATATTTGAAGAATTCCTTAGGATTCTTCTTAACTTTCAAGGAGATTCTTTTTCTTCCTCGCGTTTACTCTGTCTTTTGACCTTCTTACACTCTCTTTGGATTTTGATTAATTCCTGGAGATTTTCATCGGTTCCCATCAATTTGAACTTCTTATATGTTTTCTTCTTTCGACAAATTAGTCCTTCCATTCTTCTATTCATCCACGATGCATTTGAAATGTTGCAAGTTCTCTTCGTAATTTGTGGAATATGTTTATTTTCGATCTCGAGTAGTGTCTTTTTAGAATTATTCCACATTTCCGCTATTGTGTGAACGTCAAAGAAGTTTTGTCCAATTGGTACTGCGAATTTCGTGCCTAATGTTTCAAAATTTGCTCTCCTGTAATCTGGGATCAACAATTTGTTGTCCTTTATTTCATAATCTAAATTCATATCTAACCTAATCAAACTGTGATTGCTGTTTGACAAACTCTCACCTACTTCGCAAGAGATGATTAAGTTTGTCTCTGGTGTGGACACGATCAAGAATGTTTTTACCTGTAGTTGGTTTTTTAACTAACTGTTCCACAAAAGTGTCTTCAATCAGTTCCGTAAGTCTTGTTCCTTCTCAGTCACCTGTTAACGTGTTTCATTTTATGTTTGGACTGTTGAAGTCTCCTACTATTACAACCTCTTTACCGTTTACTATAGTTTTTATTTCATTGTATAGCATCTTATCGTCGTCTTCTTTTTACTTGGGAGGCCTGTAAATAACGCCGAGCCGTAGTTTACTTTTGAACTTGTCTGTAATGTCAATAGGAAGAGAGTTGTAAGTGTGTGTACCTACTTTGCCTATCTTAAAGGCACTTAGATTGTTATCAACGTAGATCAAAACTCCACCACCTACCTTGTATAAGCGATCTTTCGTAAACAGTTTGTATCCGGGTATTGGTAACTCGGCGATTAAGTGTTTATTCTCAGGGTTTACCCACATTTCTGAGATTACAGTAATATTCTTTTTTTTCAGTCACTGCATAGGATATAAGTTCATGTTTCGTTATGATGCTCCGGCCATTTGTATGTATTAAATTCATTTTCCTGAGACTTGATTTGTGGACTGAATTTGCTTTTTTTGTTTTGCTGTCGGTATGCGTGTTTGTATCAACACTGTTAATGTCTGCGTGTGCAGCAGCGGGAGAGTGACGGTTCTCCATCTGTTTTGGGTACGCCGCATTACTTTGACCCTTCCGCAGTGGACACTTCCAGCCTTGGTCTTAACAGTTACCTGAGAACTGACCTGTAGCTGTGCTAACTCGCTACTTATACTGCCTGAGTCGTCCCCAACTGACCCAACTTGACCTTTCTTTGCTAATTTCTTTACCTGTGAGGTTACCGTTAATCCCCGAGAATCCCTACGGCCAAGGTCCGATCCATCCTCTACCGCTACCTTTATAGTGGTCACACTGGACTCCTTGTTTCTCAGATCCCTTTCACTCTCAGCTTCCCTCCGCACCTACCCACCTCCCACAGCTACCCCCTCACCCTCCCCCACTCTCCTAGCTCCTTCGTTAGCTCGACCATGATTTGCTCTACTGAGTAGTTTAACTCTATCTAAAAAAGGCCTAATGTCCTCATTTAATACCCTGCCAAGGCGGGCTTTCCCTATTCCATGGAGACCATCCCTAGCGTAGAGAGATCTATCATGACGAAAATGGTTCCACAGGTCCATACTAAACACACCATCCTCCTCCCTACAGAGAACTTCGATTCTTCTGTTTATCCCCAGCATTCTACTGAGGGTAAAGGAATCGACGTCATACCTTGGCAGCAATCCCGTTATTATAACCTTTCGTACTACTTTTTCTAAACTTGCTGATAAGTTCCCTATACTTCGCAATTATTTCGTCCTATCTGCCATTAATTGCATTGATCGTCCCCACCTGAACGACAAAAATCACATCCTCGGGATTGAGATTATGTCGTCAAACTTATCTAGGACGTGGTCTCTCCTAGCACCTGGATAACACAGGATATACCTGAAGTTCAGGAGATCACTGTGGCTGATGGTGAATGAGATCTATTTGGTGATGCAGTGTATATACGGTGGTTGTAGCTTTATTTGATGTGGATAGATGAAGTAGATGTGCTTGATGATGTTGTGGATGTAGATGATCCGATTGATAGAGATGTACCTGATGTACATGGATCTATATCTACGGTATCAAATATTCATATATATCGTCAAGACACCATTCATCGGGCTCCTGAAACTTCGAGGCTGCGCTACAATCCAAAATAAGGAAATGATGTACTCTTAGGACAGAGTGAAGCCAATCTGCACCACCTCACAACCCTGACTGGACAACCACTCCTACTGAACAAAAACACACTAGCATCACATATAACACGCAACGTCAACTTCCTGCACCACAAAAATCCATTCACAAGCCATAAGAAAACTAAACATCGAACACTTAGTGGCCTCAGGTTTAGACAAGAAAAGGAATTCCTCATCATGCTGTGGAAACAGCGCATCCGCTCTTCCCTAAACTGCTATTCACCTGTCTGGTCATAGTAACAAAACTACAAGCTACAGTAAACATAACGCTCAATCACAAATATTCAGCACCCGAAAAAA
>JAUUEC010084821.1:0-11356 GCA_032361885.1 Panulirus marginatus
GGGTAGAAATGGCCACTGGAACCCGTGTGACCAAAAATTTTCCCGTGAAACAGGAAAAAAGGCAATCCCACGCGAAAAGGCAGGACGAGCGTCTGGACAGCGTGAGATCACCAAAGCAACTGGCGGCGCGGGGTGACGTGGCGTATCTCATGGGAAAGCGTACTTCAGCAGAAAAGTGGGTTGCTGAAGTAAAATCACGTGACTCTACCAAATCACTGTAGTATTTTTGTTTAAATATTCATCACTTAAGGTACGAAGATCACCTGTCATCAAAGTACTTGAAGATGACTACATGTAACACCCTATGCTGAATGTACACAAAGAGTTATATGATATGATTAAGTGGGGGGTTTTTTCCAGAGATATTGAAGACAGGGTATTTTTTGGTACAGACTCTTCTGAGCTTCTGACAGAAAGACATGGAGACTTCTGGCTGTCAGCCTTGTCAAAAGTAGTTAGAACACTTCAAATGGAAAATTATTGTTCAATTTAAAAATTCTAACAAAAAAGTAATGTGACTGATTTCAGCACTAACAGAGGTCAGTCATCAGTCATATCTGTTTAGTTATCACTAACTACAAACACTGTGTTGATAAGGTGTCATCACTCCTGCCAGTGGTTGTTAATCCTATAATCATACTGTTTCACAATACCTGTGCCAGAGTTGGGCAGGTGGAAGGTAATCATTGTCCTTTGATCCCTCAGTCAACAGCTTAGAAAGCAAACTCTCTTTCAAAATCATAACTATTATTTTGGGATTAGATAGTGACTCACAGACTAAAGACTGATTAATTAGAAGATGATCAACCAGTTGGGAGGAAACTACTTACTCAATTAACTTAATCACTCTATTCTACAGGACAGATTGATTTCTGCATATTGATGGAATGTATAGAGAATGCATGAAAGATAATTATGTCATGTTAAAGAAGGTAATATACCTTGCTTGAACCACTACAATACTGTATTCTTCTCCAGAAACAAACCATCATGTGATGGCTTGACAACTAACACACTAAAGCTATTCTCTATCTGTGATGCCTGTTTCGAACTGTAACTCTCTCAAGGGGATGTCCAAGGTAATAGTCTCCATAACTAGTAAACTCCAGCACCGCTTCTTTGCATTTAGTGCAGAGGCTCCTACCTTATGTTTCTACTCACTACTTCTACCTAATGCTCCTGCCTAATGTTTCTACATACTATTTCTACCTAATGTTCCTGCCTTAATGTTCCTCCCTAATATACCTATCTATCACTCCTAAAATTTTGCCTAGAGGCAGGGCTAGTGCATCGTGCTCACTGCACATAAATCTAAATTACAAAGAATGAGCTGTGTGTGTTTAGTATTGTGTCAAGTGTTATGTGTGACAGGGAGAGATTGTATGTTGTGGACAGAATGCCAGTAGTCCACATGTGGATGACGAAGAAGGAAAAGAGGTACCTGGGTGAGAACAGTGCAACTTGACAACCTATCCAGTGTTTGCTCACTACACAGATGTCACTAACCGTCCAGTAATACCCACGCCAAAGGTGGGCAGCACTGATAAAATACCTTCCTTGCCATTAGCTGGCTACCAACTACTACCTATCAAAGCATACAAAAATTATGGTGCTACTGCTACAGGCTACTAAATTTATCAATTAAGTAAGGCAATCATCAAAATAATTCCTTAAAAAGAGGTTCAGATTAAGAAATAGTGACTTCCTGGGATGTTCATATATCAAATATATGCATCCTTTGAACCCCCTAAACAATTAAAGTATTATTTTCTCCAATCGTTTACCAGCCTGTGAAGGGCAAATGACAATTAAATAAAATGACAAAAAATGAGTGAGGAGGTGAACTGGCTCTTGTGATGACAGAATGCATTTATGAATTTCTTGAAACAAAAACCTATAATATTCATAAATGGGATAATGAACGAAAGGTAAAAACAAAAAGAGAATCAACACTGGATTTCCACTCTTTCATACCACATTTACTACTCTCCAATATGAAAAAAAGCCAAAAACCTCAAAGCCATCTCAAAGACCTAATCTTAAACCTCCATCTTAAATAACCAGAGCTTATAACTATAAATTCTCTCACAGATTTTTCTCATTAATTTCTGGACCCATAACAAATTATTCTTCCTCCGGAAAAAATTATCATTTCCATCCTTAAAGGAACTAACCTTCAAGTACCTCCTCATCATTCATGATGATTTTTCTCCTTAGCAATCCACTCAAAGTTTTTAATTCATTTGAAGAGAAATTGCCACACAGGCCCCACTGGCAATATTCCAACACAATTTTAGTTTCTTGCACTCTACAATTACCCATTTCTTCACACTATCAATTCATATTAGAACTTTAAAAAAACCTTAGTACAGTAATTATTGCAACAGACAAACAATGTATTAAAAATCACTCCGTACCATATGCTGTTAGACAAGATCTAGGTAACTGCACAGCATAACAACAGAGAAAACATGGTAGGCAAACTTACGTACCAGCATCACCACTCCAGAAATGACAATTCCCAAGACTTGCCACCAAAACATTTCAAGATGGAGAGTGAAATACTAAGATTCTACAGTTGACCATCTGTAACCTTACTATTCCTTTCATCATAATAGTGTACCATCACAGCAAGTATTTGGGACACAGACATATTAATACATTCACAGATAATCAATGAAAAAATCCATGCAATTGTTAGCTACTGACTGATTCTATTCCCAAGCAATACCATCTTGCAACAAATATGATGCCTTGGTTCTTTTTTCAACCATATATATTGACAACCCTTCAACCTTTGATACTTTATTTTCAACATCTTGTTCGAGGTTCTTTCTGAAAAAATGTAGGATACTGACAACACTTTTCTTGACTACATAATTTTTCACATGGTCTGACGAATCTTTGTGAGTCAATGGTACCGATTTGTTACAGTTATTTTCAACTTACACTCGCAAATACTGCAAACTGCAAAATATATACCATTCGCATTCACTTTCACCCTATCTTTCAGCTTTGGGTCTTTCATCCATTTCGGGTTGAACGTCTATTGGTGCCATAGCTTTGCTTTTTTCTTTCAAAGTGTTCCACTACCCCTAGGTTCAGAATTCTCAGATACACTTACTATTCTAATGATACCGCAGTCTTAATCCCACACCAATCCCGCAAGAGTTCTAATGTGCAACTACAGACAGGAATGGAGAAGGGAAGGGGAAACCTTTCAAACTCACAGGCCCTGGATGCTCAACTTTTCGTGTCCCCTATCTGTAAAGGTGCTTTAAATCTCGCTAACTCTGCCAGTCTTAGCTTGAGTTAGTGACACATAGAAATTCAGCACATGTTATTGTTCCAATAAGTGTCCTGCCAGAAAGTGAAAAGCACCCCACTCCCCAAACCTAAGAAAACTTTACATTAACGGGGATGGGAGTGGACTACTACATGCCATGTCAGTGTCCAGTCTCGGACATCTCCATGCCCATGAGCATGAGTGTATACATTATAAACCAAATCAACAATGTAATATCTTAGTCTTTTCATTACATTATACACTGTGTTAATTAATAGTAAGAAATACTTTGAAAATTCCGAGATCAGGGGACTTTTGCTAATAAAATGCCAAGATCCCAAAACTGCACCTAAAATCCCAAGATCTTGGGAAAAAAGCTAAGGAGTGGTAACACTGTTACAATCCAAAAGTCAGTCCCAACCTATCCTAAAACACCCTTTCCACCATAAGGAAACTCTTGCAAACAACATTAAAGTTAAAGCTACATAAGAAATAATCTAGAAATGTAGAGAAATATCACGTTCTAAACTCAAAAAGAATAATCAAGAGCTGGAAAATTTGGCCAAGGGTTGATACCACATCTTTGCTAATGGGATTGTAGTTTTGTGGTCCTACTATAAAGAATCAAAGAAACAGAAAGTTAATGTAAGACAGGATCATTTTCATATAGCAGCATGAATATGACTAGCTAACTAGTGAGTAAATGCTAGACAAGATCATTATGTACCTATAACCAAGAATACAAATACTAACTAGGTTGAACACAGGGCTCCATCAACATGTGCTTACATTAATGGCAGGAACTGGTTTTCACCTCACACGCCAATCTGAGTTAAACTCACCCACAGGTAGCTATCTCCTTTATTTATTCCAAACTGACAAAGTAACATCTCTTTGACACATACCTGCTTCAATCAGTTAACTGTCACTGTATCATCCACGGTGACAGCGAGTTACATGTGGTCAGACAGCTATGTTTTACATTTCTGGGAAGCCTCAAATACAGTGTAGGGTGCCTGCAGGTTTGCTGATAAGGCAAAGGTCACGAGGGAAGTGAAAAAAGAGGAGGACTGCATCAACTTACAAAGGGACCTAAACAGACTCCAAAGTTAGTCTAAACCGTGGTTGATAATATTCAATCCGAGCAACTGTAAAGTAATGAGGATGGGACAAAATGAAAGATGGCCTCAATATATCTACTACCTAGCAGGAAATAAGCTTCAGAATTCTGTGTGTGAGGAAGACTTGGGAGTAGATGCTGTCCCATATTAGCAGAACAGTTAAGGAGACAACCTGTCGGTTGGCAAAAATCCAAATAGATTTCAAGTATATGGATGAGAGAATATTTATCAAGCTATTCATATTCTACTAAAGGCTAAAATAGGAATATGCTTCTCAGATTTAGTCCGTATAACTATAAAAGCACAAGGAGCTATCAGAGAAGTTCCAGAAGAGGGAAACAAAGATGGTACCAGAATTAAAAGAGCTAATGTACAGGGAAAGACTGGAGGCTTTAAATTTACCCACCATGGAAGAGATACAAGTGAGGGGTGACCTGATAACAACCTTTAAGTTTTCAAGAGAGAAAGATGAAGTGGACAGTGGACAGCTCTTTGAGGGGAGTAGGGATAGAGCAACCAGAGAATATAACATGAAATCAAGTAAGAAACTTGTAACTATAAATGAAAAGAAATACTTTTATTATATAAAAGTGGTGAATTAATGGAACAGACTGACTGAGGACATGGCTAATGTAGATAGGATGCATAAGTTTAAGAGCTTATGACAGCAGAGAGTGTTTAAGAGATGGGGCCCCACGAGTGTAAAACTCTCTCCCTGTAAAGTACATATAGGTAGATACAAGTAGGTATTTAAAGGTTATGTGGCCAATGGCAGACTGACTTACTCGCACTGACAATGATGGAGCATGAGACAGTCATGCTCTTGTAAGCTAGACCACAAGGTAAAAAAAATTTTCACACCCTCAGGTAAGTGTCTAGGAGAAATACTCATGGGAGTGTTGGTACTGCGACGAACTCCAGAAAGGCGAATAATGAGGGCCATAAGCCTTGTAATGGCTAATTCATTAAGTCAGCTTCTACTAGCTACATGTGTGCCATCCTGAATGTCTGTAAGAAACACAACATGCAAAAAATTTTATCTATTCCATTATCAATTATTCTAACCCTCGCTGCCATCCACATCCTACTCAGATAGAATGACATCTGTCATCTTCTGATAACTTATCGTCAAACACATTCAATAATCCTTCATGGTGCCCATTCTGTCTCCTCTTCACTTCAACACTGCCTGTTACCACTTCCCCATTTGGCCTTTTCACTGATGTCCCATTAGACCTCTTGTTTTTCTCACACTTTTAACCCCCTTCCAAAACATTTTTATATTTTCCCTGAAAAGTGTGCTTATACTTGCTCACCCCAACTCTCGATTGCCCTCTTTTTCAGCCCCTGCACCTTCCTTTTGACCTCCTGCCACTTTCTCCTGTATATTTCCCAATCACCAGCACTGCTTCTCTTTAAGTATCACCCATATTCTATTCTATTTCACTAGGAACTTTACTTTTCATCCCACCACCGAATACACTTTTCACATCTGCCCCACCCATCCCAACTTCCGCATGACACACACCTCTTTCACACATGCCAGCACAGTTTTCTTAAACACTTCCCATTCCCCACCCACTCCCCTAGCCTCATTTACTTTCACTTTTGCCATTCCACACTCAATCTTTCCTGTATTTCTTCATACAAGTCTCTTTTCGAGGCTAACTTACTTTCATCACTCCCTTCTCACCCTTATCATTTCTTTCTGAAAATCTCTACAAATTTCATCCTTGCCTCCATCAGGTAATGATCAGACATCCCACCAGCTGACCATCTCAGCACAGTTACACCAGAGTCTCTCTTTTGCATACTTATCAATTAATACAATTTCCAATTATGCTCACTGGCTAACTTTCCTATAATTGTGTATGTCCTTCTTTTCACACCAGGTATTCAAAATTACCAGTCCTCTTTCAGCATGCCACTCAGTAAGCTGTTCACCATTACTATTCACCTTACTAAATACCCCATGTCTCCCTAATTGTACCCTCAATTGCCATATCAGTCACTGTCGCATATAAATCACCCATCACTCATATCCGATCTCTCACATCAAAACTGCTGACACTTATCACTTACCTGTTCCCAAAACATTCACCTCTCTTCAACATTATTCTTGTGGTCTGGTGCATAAGCACTTATAATCACCCATCTCTTGAAATCCAGTTTCATTTTTACCCACAACAATCTGGGGTTCATTTACACTCTTTTACATATTCCTATAACTCCGCCTTCTGCAGAAGTGCTACCCCTTCCGAAGCTCTTATTCTCACAGTAACCCGTCTTTACCCAAGATATTTCCAAATCATTCTTTCCCCTTACCCTTGAGTTTTGTTTCACTAGAAGCTAGAACATTCAGTTCTTTTCCTTAAACATACTATCTATCTCTCCTTTCTTTTCACCTTGGTTACATCCATACACATATCCTTCGAGGAGAATCAGCACTCCATGTTTGGCTCCTTTTGTTCCAACTTATAGAAAATGAAAAATAAAAAGAAGGATTTCCAGCCTTCTGATCCTATCCCTCTTAGTTGCCCTCTATGACATACAGAGAATACATGGGAAATATACTTCCTCCCCACCTTTAGGAATAGAAAGAGATATAGGTAGAAACTGCATTCTGTACTGCTTATTTTCAACCAGGTTACTGCTTCCCCACTCAGAGAAACTGCACAGGTCTAGATTAAGAAAGCTACTTATGTAATTCATAGTAAGAAATGAAAACTCTAAGCAAGGGCTCAAATTTTTTTCTTTTTAACTAGTTATGACAAAGACGTTTTCAGAAATAATGGTACATCATGAAAGGGACAAAAGCTTACATACAGAACTGGTGGTTCAAGGAACTGGATGCCGAGAAGAGTCACTACCTGACTGGTCCATCACTGGTGCTCACATGTCACTTCTAGCTAATCAAACAACACTACTCCACCACTTTAGCCCTGGTGAAGCTACGTGAGTTAGTGTTATGATTCTTTTAATGGCAATATGGCCCTCTTTCAATTATTTTCTTGTCTTCTTTTCTACTCCCTGTTATAGAAACTTTCCTTCTTAGTAAATGTTCTTTCTTTCCACCAGTACCATCATAGAGTTTGGGTGTATCTGAAGTCAGCTCTGTGTTCCCGTAGGCTCACCTGTAGGCCTGGCCCACTCTCACCATAACAAGTCATAGTTCATATGATGTTTCCTATCTTTATAGTCCCTACATCCATGGATGTCATTTGTAAGACTAAGCTGATGTGTGTTGCTTACCATGAGTTAGGTATCACGAAGAGTCTCTTTCTCTCAGTGTCACTCCTGTCATAGCCTGTGCCTTTCCTTTAAGTGTAATCTATAGGCCTTTACGGTAACCCAGTTTAGTGAATCACCCATTAACTTCCTCTTTTCAAAGTTACATGAATTTAAGTCGTTGGGCCAGTTCTCCTCATATCTGTTTTTCAGTTCGGAAATCTTCTTAGTGCTTGTTGCTGTATTCTCTCTATTTTACTCATATCTTAATGCTAATCATGCTATATAAGAGATATTACATTTTCTTGACATACAGAATTTTGTCAAAAGCCTGAATATAAAGAGGAACATGAAATATCCGTATAAATCATTTTGTGTACGGGAATTCCATAATTCAAAAATGGATTAAGTATGAGCAAAAATGGGCCACATAGGATTAATCAAAACACTTTCTTGTACACTACAACAAGAAGGTAAAATGAGGTATAAGTAGCATCAAGAAGATAATGCAATAATCAGGTGAAAATGAACTAGCAATTAATATTTGGATTAAGTATCCTGGTCTCTCAGAAGGTTATGGATGTAGGAAACCATCACAGGCTGGTGTAATACTTGAACTAAGGCATTTCAAAGATAAAAGTTTTCTTTTCATACAATGAGATAGCATCACTTCATTGACGGAAAGAACTGTTATTCAAAACTTAATCGGTGTGATCTATACTCCTCTCATTTATCTAATTTGTAAACCAATCCATCATGAGTATATCGTGCAACATCATGTCATACTATCATTCTCCAAAAGAAATATGTGTAAACGTATTTATAACACTATTCATAACAGCATTTGATTGTTTTTGGCAGGTATCTTTAAATGCTAGTTCAGAAAGGGCAAGGAATGAAAGGGGATAAGAAGAACACATACCTGGGAAAAAAATATATGAAAATGAGCACTGATGAGCAATGGAACCCACACCTCTGATGCTAGCTCTGGGGTTACAACAGCTTCTTGGCACATAATTGATGCCCCACTGGTCCATGCATTTACATCATCCAAAAGTTCACTTGCGATCTGTAAGGAGATACCATAAAGTCAAAGGTTTTGTAAAACAGGCTTGTGTTTACTGAACTTTTTTAATGTGAAAGCACAATGAATGAAAAAAAAGAATGGAAATAAATAATGTAGGTAAAAGAAGAATCGTGCAAAATCCATTATCATAAACTTCACTATCTTAGGTGAAGGACATCTAAAATCTTACTTTCTAATAAAGTATGTGTTTAGAATCATGTTTTGCTGATCATTATTAAATAAGAAGGCAGAAAATAATAAAATTCTGTGATCACAGCTAGAAAACCACTCCAAAATTGTGTACATTTTATCATCTCTATTTCAGAAATCTAATACAATTTACTGGCATTTCATATTCCTTTGTTTTTCTCTGTTGACAGTAAATCTAAGAAAATTTCAAGTGCTTGAGTGGCACAGCGGGATCCCAATAGAAGACGGTGAAGAAAGAGATCATGAATGATACAGGACATTTCATGTCATAAAGTGAGAAGCTCTTAGATGATTTGTATGAAATGAGAAAAAGAAGAAATAGCTAGGTATTGCTTATTGGTCTGACTTGTAGCAGAATTTTGTAAAAGGAAAAAATGTGAAAAGATGGAGTTAAGGAGGGTGTCCCCGCTACTTTGAACAAATATATGGAGATGAAGTTTAAAAGTCATGTTCAAAGAAATATATTTACTCACATCAGTTTCTAGATATGATTATGTCTTTCATCCATATCTTACTCATACTATATGTATAATTTTCTGAGCTAAAGTTTATTTTCATAATTATAATATCAACTCCATTTCCATGTAAATGGAATGGATGATATGCATGCAGGTGTGGACTTTTTGTTGGAGTAAACTTTGCAGAACTGGTATTTCCAGGCCCAATGCCACAGGCTTGAAAATGGTAAGAATGACCAGTTCCCTTCAGCATATGCACTATCTCACTGCTTTTAGAATAAGTAAATTATTATCATTATCATAATTATCTCTGTCATTTTTTCATACTTGCTCGCCATTTCCCACATTAGCAAGATAGCCCCAGGAACAGACGAAGAAAGGTCACATTCACTTATATTCATTCTCTACCTGTCATGTACTATGCACAAAAAATCACAGCACCCTATCTACAACTAGGCCATGCAGACCTATCCATGGTTTCCCTTAGATACTGCATATGCCACGGTTCAGTCCACTGACAGCACATTGCCCCTTGTATATCAAATCGTTCTAATTCACTCCATCCCATGCACACCTTTCACCTTCCTGTATATTCAGGCCCCAGTCACTTAAAAAAATTTCACTCCATCCATCCAGCTCCAATTTAGTCTCCCCCTTCTCCTTGTCCCCCCTACTTTTGACATATATATCTTCTTTGTCAGCCTCCCCTTATCCAGTCTCTCCATACATTCAAATCACTTCAGCGTACCCTCTTCAGCTCTCTCAACTACACTCTTCTTATTACCATACCTTTCTCTTGCCAGTTCATTACTAACTCAGTCAAACCACCTCACATCACATTTTGTCCTCCAACATTTCATTTCCAGCACATCCGTCCTCCTCCATACATCCTCATCAATAGCCTATGCATCACATCCATATAATATTACTGGAACAAGTATACCTTCAAACGTACCCATTTTACCCTTCCATATAATGTTCTCTCTTTCCACACATTCTTCAGTGCACCAAAAGCCTTTGCTCCCTCACCTACCCTTTGACTCTCTTCCACTTTCATGGTTTAATTAGCTGCCATGTCCACTTCCTCCAATGTTACTCTGTTCAAACTCACACTGTAACTAACCTGTCCCACGATCCTGCTAAACCTCATAGCCTTACTTTTATTCACATATACCCTCTAATTCCTCCTTTCACAAACTTTGGAAACACAGTCATCAACTTCAGCTGTTTCTCACTTGAATCTGCCAATACTGATGTATCATTACCAAACAACAACTGTTAACTCCCCAGGCCCTCTCATCCCTCCCTGACGGCGTACTTGCCCCTCTCTCAAACATTCTCACATTAACCTCCCTCACGTCTCCATCCTTAAACAAACTGAACAACCACGGCGACATCACACACCCTGCCGCAGACGAGTCTTCACTTCAAACCTTCACTCCTCTCTCTTCCTACTCATACACATGCCTTCCACCATAGATAAAAATTCACTGCTTCTAGCAGCTTTCCGCCCACACTGTACATACTTAAGACCTTTCAAAAGGAATCTTTATCAATTCTATCATATGCTTTCCCCACATCCATTAATAGTACACACAAATCCGTCTGTTTCTCTAAGTATTTCTCACATACATTCTTCAAACCAAACACTTGATCTACACATCCTCTGCCACTTCTGAAACCACACTGTTCCTCCCCAGTCTGATGCTCTGTACGTACCTTCACCCTCTCAATCAAGACCCTCCCAGACAACACCAGGTATACTTAACAAACTTGTACCTCTGTAGTTTGAACACTTACCTTTATTTCCCCTGCCTTTATACAATGGCACTGTACATGCATTCTGCCAATCCTCAAGTACTTCACCAGGATCCATACGTACAGTGAAAATCATTACAACCAATCAACAACACAGTCACCCACTTTGTTAAGAAAATTCAGCTGCGTTAACCTTCACTTCCGCAGTTTTGCCACATTCCATCTTACT
>JAUUEC010085926.1:0-11629 GCA_032361885.1 Panulirus marginatus
TGACATGGTTGAGACTACTATACCTTCAAACATAAACATTTTTGCCCTGCCAGATAACAACCTCTAAGTCCACACATTCTTCAGTGCTTCCAGAACCTTCGCCCCCTTACCATCCCAACCTGGAAAGGGAGCTGCAGTTTCGGCGCATTACACATGACAGCTAGAGAGTGGAAATGAGCGAATGAGGCCATTTTTCGTCAGTTACTGGCGCTAACTCGCTAACGCTGGAAATGGCGAATAAGTGCGAAAGAAAAGAAAGATATGTATACACCTTGTTTATCCCACATGATACATTGTATTACTCAGAAAAGATACACGTGGGCTGTATTGATCACATGCTTTTTAAAAGTTTGCATAATTACGCTGTCAAATTAAGCAACCATTACCCGGGAGGGCTGAAGTAATTAAAGCGAACCCAACTTTCTAGTTCGGTGAGTTTTGCTGTTATCAAAATGTAGAAGAGTGTAGTTTCGCGCCATCTGTTGTCAGAATGATACGTAGCTCAGAGAAAATCATTTCAATGGCGTTTGTTTATCAAACTAATTTCTACAGTAAGGTAGAATATGCGTATATGTGTGGCATCTGCGGGGCAAAACAAGGTTAAACTTGTTCCTTTCGCTCACATCAACGTAATCTGAAACCCTCACTGGAAGTAACGTTCGCCAGTGGGTCATACAATTCCTACCTCACCAATTACGAATAAATATTTGCCCCAATATTAGATTTTACGTTTATGGAAATTTTTAAAGTAGAGGTTAGCTTTATCGCCTGTAGATCACGGATTCGCTCATTCGATTTCCGGAGGTGCTAGCCAGCTCGGAGCCAATATACTGAAATAATTAGACCAGATAACACTCAGTGCAACATTCTCCATCACTGCACACACTAAACCCCACTGTGGACATATGCTGTGTGTTTGTACCTGAAATCGAAGTCTGTACCATTAAGCCTGTACATTGTTCCTCTCCTGAACAAGAATCTTGACCAAAATGTTGGCATCTGTCATGGCGGCTTCCACAAACAGTAAGCAAATTTCCACAAATTCTTTTGCATAGAAGCTGGGGTTTCCTCTCCCCCTTACACCTAGCTGGAGGCTTCAAATTAAATACTGGGTAAAAGTAACGTTGGGGTCGCTTAATTTGGGTTTATTTAAATGATATTGGTTGAGAATGTTGCAAACTGATTTGTGAAGTGTTTAAGCTTGATCCAGAGGCTCAGCCAACTTCACAGTGATCATTCTATTCTCTCGCGCTTCTCCAATGCATCGGACCACCTGATTACTTATTACTTATCACTTGTCACTTATCACTTATCATTCACCAGGAGTAATTCGAGTTTTTAACGGACTTGTGATCAGTCTCGTACAACTGCCTTTAAGATTTTTCCCTCGGTCTTCTGCCCGTGGGAATATCGCTCACCTCAGGCCACACTTTGCCCAAATCAGAATCAGCCGCTCGCCCAAGAACTGCGTCTCGCTGACATGTATCCACTGAAGTCAAACAATCCCCTCTTTGCCTGGCTCCTTCAGCCGCCCGATTGTTAATTCATTGAACCCTTGCTGCTGAGGCCTAACCTACCTATGCTAATGTCGCTCCCTTGGGCGCACCAGCCCAGGAGTAGCCGCTTGTGAGGTGGAACTAGATATATTAAGCCTAATCCTACGAGAGAGTCGGTAGCTGCCTACAGTAATGGTGGTTGTATGTACACAAATACTGTCCGTCGGTAGCTGCATTCAAGGGGAACTAGCGCCACAACAGCCAATGTTCCATTCCTTACTGCCCTAACTTTTGGGGATCCTTTCCAAGAGAAGGATGGAAGACCCAAGCCAAGATGGGTGCGGAGAGGAAAGCATATCCTAGATATATGGGTCCCTGAAACCCATCAGGTATCGTAGTGAAGGTGCCAGTCTTGACTACGTATGCCTTCCTCTTCAACTCTCAAGTCCAGTAGCAATCTGCTTACCTCTTCTGCCTCCGGAGGTACAACTTGGGTGTCGATCTCCCGTGGCAAGACTCTAGTCTGCAGACGCCACGTTCATACTCTTCTCCGTCCATGTGACCCATGGCTACATAGGCAGCCTCGCCAGTGCCTCCTCTCATGATGGAACAACCTGGGTGTCCTCGGGGTAGGATGGAACCGAGCACGTAAATCGAAATATCTTTTGAGGTGGTCAGCGAAGGTTCCACAAACGTCTGCTGTGTTTTGCCATTATCACATTATTTCCATTGATTTTTCCTCTGCTTTATCATCAAGTGGTCAGGAACACCACGGTCTGTGGGGCTTGGCTGAGGAGAGGTGGGATCTGGTCTCGGTGCATTATACATGACTATTAGAGAGCAGATGTTAGGAAATGAGGCCATTCTCCGTCTGACCCGCCCAACCTTCCTAACGAGGGAAACGGCGAGCAAGGATGGAATAGATAAACAGTAATTATCTATGTACCTATCTATGTATCTATATAGATAGATAGACAGATCCTTCTTGCCTGTCACTCGAGCATCTGCAAACTATTCATCCATTCCTATGATTCAGAAGAGGAATCCATCATCTGTCCTCTTCAAAAAGAGAATAAAATTGTCTCAGCTTTCGATGATCTGAATGAGAGATCTGACATGATAATGAGAGATCCATTATAGCTAATCATCTCTTAAAGGGACCATTTGCCATAATGTACTCGATACTAAAGTTGGACTCGTAATTACTGAGTGTAATTCTGATTTCTCCGTCTCTCACAGACTGATTCAAAGTGGCCATTACAAACTCGCCAGTCGTGCTTGAAAATTAGATAACTATTTGTGATCTTCTGATCTTGAAAAGAGAATTGGATTCAATTTCTTGCTGCGGGTTTTGGAGGACACCATAAATCTCTTTAGCACACTATTACGATTCTTGAGCACGACCGTACGACCCTTGAGTACGATGGCACGAGAGCACGACCTTACGACCCTTAAACAGAAAGGTCTCATCCTTAGGAGTCAGGTTAAAGACCATGCCATCATACACCATTGTCGTCTCCTTGAGGTGTTAAAAAGTTGTGGTCTGTAAAAGCAGGTTTTGGTTTACCGCCTGAGTATCACTTTCCTTCGCAAAAGTAGAGAGAACTATAGACCTTAAAGCCTATGAGAGCTACACTGTTGTTATCATTACGAGTGATAAGATCACTAATCCAGGTTCCGTATAGTGAGATCTCTTCCGGGTTGTGGACACTGGCGGTGAGAGCTGGACAGTCCGCCTGGGAGGAGAGAAGGATGTAAACACTGTGGACTCCACCCCCCAAGGTATCCTTAAGCTTTTTATAGAACAGTGTCAGCTGTCAGCCATACTTTCCCTGGCAAGACAAGCCCAGCTAGTGGACATGACAGTGTCAGCTGTCAGTCATAAGCCCCTGACGTCTCTCTCCCCTGGTATTCCATCTGTAAGACGCGTCGCAGACGAGTATGGGGCCTGACCACAGGTCCAAAGGTTAACCAACGGTAATGTAAACACTTGGCCTTTTTCCTGGGTCGTGAGGGAAGAGATAAGAAGGTTTTTGTCTGATGAATGACTACCAGTCTGGTTGGTCTTGTGAGATTTCTCTTGACATTACCGAAAGGAAATGAAAAATATCCATCAAAGCCAATGAGACAGAAGACCTCTGCCGCATTGGAGTGATTAATGGAGTGATTAACGCTAATGACTGTCTTGTGACTGTTGCTGGCGAGGTGTGTTGGGCCCTGACGTACACTCAGACGGACCGACCAGTCGACCGACGGATGGACGGACCGACCAGACGACCGACGAGTAGACGGACCGACCAGTCGACCAACCGACCAACCCCGCGCGCGGCCAGCTGGTCGAGCAAGACCCGGCCAGATTGAGGAGTCGTATTTACCTCTGCTTTTCTATTACCTTTGTTTTGGAGAGATTAAAGAAACCGTGGCCAGTCTTGGAAAATGGGAGGACGGGACGGTCTAGGAGCCCGGTGGAAAAAAGATTGTATTACGGGGTCGAAACGAGAGAAACGTGATCTTACGAAATGTGGAGAGAGATACAGACGACACAGTCTTACGAATACAGAATTGACGGACGAAGTGGTTATCAAAACACATCAAGGCAGCTGTGTATTAGAGTTCCTGTTGGCTGGAAGACAAGGATGGTGACGAAAAATATTAATGATTATGAGTAAAACGACTTTGTCCTAGGATAATGGCAAAGTGGATCGATTAAGCAAATACCTCTTAAATTCTTTAAGAAAAGAATATGAAGTTAAAGTGTCTTAAGTTAGAAGGAACGGAGGTATTGAAGGAAAAAAGTGAGATTAACTTTGTAACTCGTGAAGACATCAGAACAAATTGTGACATTTGGCTAAGGGCAAGAAAACAGACATAACGGCAAAGGGCAAGACAACAGATGATGCTCAAGTACAGCCGCCAGGTTATGAGTCTGGCCTTTGACCTGACACCTGTCTTTGGTACACGTTTAAGGAACATACGAACAAACGATCTTACCTGAGCTTTCCTTAAGAAGCAGTGTGTCTCCGTTGACAGTTGTTGTGGTCTTAAGTAATGTCATTAAGAGAGGTAAGTAACGTTGGGAATATAATTACTATAATGGAACGTGACAAGAGATAAGTCTTGTACAACAGAGTGAGAACAGTAGCTGATCGCTCGACTTTGCCCAAAGATCAGAATTGTGCTGCAAGCTGCTCCCGGGAGCAGAGCATTCTCTGTGATGAGATATTAATCATTGCGAAGACTGGTACACTTAGAGTTGAGTGATTGATACGGGGTGAGACAAGGGATCATGGTGAGGGAGAGAGAAGTAAGCTTCATTACCTGCCACTTCAGGAAATGAGCTGACGAGTGAGTTGTAAGAATGACCGTGTAATAACCTGCCAGTCAGTATTAAGATGATGTGTATCACCTCCTAGTAATTACCTATTTGTGTTATACGAGGAGGAAGATCCTACACTCCCCTGGGACCCGCATCTCTTGATTTGTCAAGCCATCATACAAGTTTACTTTTTCGTGTCTTAGCGTATTCCAATCTTCTCTTGCTCTGATATTATCAAAATCACTTCTTTACATTTTTTTCTGACACCGTCCTTGTTTTCTTTCTCATGAACTCTAGCTTCTCTGTACTAGCGTCTGGTAAAGAACTGGCCATCGTCATCATCGAGATGGTTTTCAAAAAGCTCGAAGGTTGTGACCAAATCTCCCCAAGATCATGTGGTTTCCGCGGAAGACAAATTTATCGCTTGTATCCTCTCAGCGTTACTCAGCGTTCATATTTCAGTAATCATCTTTTTTTATTCTTCTTTGGGTCCCGTCAGTAAATCGTCTGTGATTTTTCTTTTAAGTGCGGAGATTCAGATGTTAGTGCAATTGTTGAATATTTCCGTGAATATCTCCGCGCCTTTCGAATTCTTCTAGAATCGTATTCGACACGTTCGAATGAGGATTTTGTATGAACAATAGATTTTCCATCGTATTTCACTGCATGTGCTGTAGACCAGTTTATAGAAATTTTACAAATCTCTCAGTCACACTTCCACAATACTGTAATGCGTTTCCATACCACCTAGTAAAACTGTAGTGTAGAAAAAGGGATCTGGATTTAATACTTTAAAAAAAAACCGGGATTTTGAAACGCTCCGCTCTCTGTTTTTCTCATAAACGACTCTTGTTCATCTATACTTGTTTATTCATTTCTTTATCTCCATGCAGGGGTGGCATTCATATGAATAATGCACCCAGTTCCCCGGGGCGGATATTCTTTCTTTTTTAATTATTTTTCATTCTTTTTATACAGCGTGTCTTTATTCGCTGGGAGGTATTCCCGCTTCTTACACTCACGCGATGAAACTGCACCTTTTCGCTTTGATCTCAAGTAAGCTGGCCGGGAGCCAATTGCGCTGAAGGCATTATTAAGGCTTACTCTTCACACTCCTCTTTAGCGCCGTTGTCTCCTCAGACTTCTGTTGTGTGTGCGGGGTGCGTTGTGAATGTTTCCGGGTAACAGGCGACTTAAATGTTCATGAACGAATATATATATATATATATAATGGATGTCAGCGTATGCGGTAGAGTGAAAGGGAGATCTCAAGCTGTGAGACCGCTTCTTCGATCAGGATAGAGCAAGGGATGTGGACAGAGGAGGAGAGAAATTAAGATGTTAATGGATATGTTTTTGCGGTAAAGGAAGTTGAAAATGCTAAAGTCTCCTTGAGTCCTGAGATGTGTGTGTGTGTAGGCTTATGAAGACGGGCAATACGGAGACGAAGAGAGTGCGCGTACGTCGAGGAGGAAAGAAGAGAAAGTTGCAACCAGAGCAAAGGATGGTGATTATATTATGTTTACCAGTGCAGGTCTCTGCATGTGGCCTTGGGCGAGGTCAAGAATGTACGCAACCAGGGTTCCGCGTTAACCCGCTCTCGTGATCGATAAGGGAAAAACGACATGTGAAACACAAAGGAAAAACAAAGGTACAAAATGATTCGTAATTTTCATCGAATCCGTTGTGTGATGGACAATATCTTTGGAAGCTGTGAATGATTGCCTTTTTTTTCTTTCTTTCTTCCCAGATCATACAGTTCTCTGTTGTTCGAGTAGACATATATTCTTAACGTTAGATTGCTTCATCAGGTCGTAGAAGGTAAACTGATAATACTAGTAAGGATGAGGGAAACTGGACTGTATAAGGAATCAGAATCTTCGTCTTGTTGGATTAGAAACGCTTTTATAGATCTTCTTTTTGGCCCAATGTGTCATATGTTATTTTTGCAATGTATAATAAGCATACATTTATAGGCATCGAACGTTGGTAGTATATACATAATATTTTACAAAACTCAAAATTTTTGACATACAGATTCTTTTTAACCAACATATGAATTCTTAAGAAAGTTGTTTTCAGAAAAAAAATATGATGTATATCCCAGAAAGTTTTTAATTTCCCGTAAAACCTTCGAGCCTAAAACCCTCTTTCACGTAATGAATCAGAATCTCTCAGAATTAATTACTTAGTTCCAGCATCTTGGTGGGAGCTCTGGTATCTAATTAACCTCACTATTCAAGCCGTAATCCCATTAAGAAAGTCCCGAACTTCGCTGTTCCCTCCGCCATCGATGCTGACCACCAACTTGGCGTCCCGGGCCGAGGCATCAGACAAGTTACGGTCGCTAAGGAGATATCGGGTTCTCCTTCTGAATACCAAGGGAGTATTGCGTTTCCCCCTCCATGCTTAGGACGCTGCCGTGACTCCCGCCTCGCCAGCAGGAAGGGGATTCTCGTGACGCGTTGGTACCTGCGTAACTATACTGAGAGAACTATAGAATCGTGGACAACAGTAATATTAGAACACGTGTGATGCCCCACAGCCTGTTAGATTAGTGACCGGTAAAAGTTTAAGATTTGACTTTATTTCCATTTTCTCTTTTCCTTTTAGGAAATATTCGGTGTCTCAAATGACATCTCGTGGAAAATACCGATGTTCAGCCAATTTTGTTTCTACTATCGTAAAGAATTAATGAACTGAACACTATAGAAGATACTAAGAACATACCATTAACGGATTAAGTTGGATTCTTCCGGTAAACAGAGCTGGTGGTGGAGTATCATTTAGTGGATGAGAACAGAAAAGTCTCATCGCGGGAAATCATAAGATTCAAGATGCTAAGACGCCACACCACAGGATGCGTGTGGGGCAGATGGGATATTATGAAGACCTGATGAATGATTACCTCGAGCGCAACAGACGGGTTGGCCGAACCACCACCGTCCAACGGGACAGGTCAACAGCAGTGAGACGACCTGGGTCTTCCCGTCATCTACAAGGCAAATGGATCAAGCCCGACCTTGCTCCGTCCGGTGGACGACATGAGTTAACGATTCACGGGGCGAGGAACCCATTCAGCCGGAGCCTCGCCTCCCATTCTCACGGCCATCAGTTGATGAATGCTCCTTCAGCCAGCGTTCCACTCAAATTTGGAGCGTGTTTCCTGCAGCGGGAGAGCGTTAGGGCGATAACCAACCAGCAGATGAAGCCATTACCTCGCACACGGCTTCAACAAAATCCTCTGCGTTCTATAAATCAAAGCGTCCCGGGGAAATATACACATGCAAAATAATCAGGACATGTTCAGGTGTGTTTGTAAAGTGAGGCAGGAGAGCGAGGTTTTAGCTTGAAGACGAGGACGTCGAAGAAGAAGGAGAAGAAGAGGGAACGTAAGAGACCTTGCCAGTCGTCCCCTGTGTTGCTCATCAGCTAAAATTAGTTGATGAGAGAGAGAAGACCAAACACTGCACGTGAGTGCACGTGCGTCAGGAGGAGGAGGAGGAGTAGTACCGGAGGGTCGTCTTAATTAACAGAGTGCGGGGTGTGGGTGTGATCACTAGAACACCACTTGGAATACGAGCTGTTGGATCTGATTCTCTGAAAAGATGGAGTGTACGTAAAGAGCCAGCCAGGCAGCCACCAGGCTGAGAACGAGTCTACTAACTTCTTGAATGATAATAATAATAATAATAATAATAATAATAATAATAATAATAATAATAATGATTTCATGAAATTTACTTCTCTTAGACGCTATTAATGGAATAGTCAGCCTACATCTGGTACTGGGTAATTCTTACATAAACTCCTTTAATGCCTTTCAGTCGATGGATGCAAAGAACAGTTACATCAACAGTGAGTCAAAACAGACCTTCTAATAAGAGTGTGTTTGGTAAAGTTGTGATGAGAAAGTAAAGGTAACGCAGCACAAGCTGTCTGGTGGGGGACGAGGGGAAACTTTACTCCAGAGTATCGTTACACTTGTAGAAACATCCGCTCAAGAGGCTGTGTGAAGGTGGCGCAGAGGTTTCTCTCTCTCTCTCCCTGAGAGTTGGTGATACAAGAGGCAGCAGCAGCAGCAGCAAGGTCTGTATCACCACGTGGCACAGAGGTCATGCGACCGCTTAAGTGGCGTCGCCGCGTCTGTGATGCAACGGTCTTTTGGACGTAATCAGCTCACGAGGTCGTTCAGTATTCTAAACAGTTTCTCGCTCGCACTAAAATGGAAGATAAACTGGTTGGCATAACGTCATTATGGGGTGATATAGATCGTAGGATTCAGACATGCTGGTGACTAACTCCCCTTGGTTAATGATTAGGCAATATTACCTTTCGTGTTGTGGGAAAACCTAGTCATACAGGCTTGGGTATCCGTGCATTCCCTTAGCGGGAAGAGAGGATGGACGTGCCTTGCACACACACACACATACACGGACCACATACACACTGGGTTTTTATGCCGTCTTAGAAAAATCCTTAACGCCAAAGGAAGTTGCAAAGGCTGTACTTCTTCTTCTTCCCATGATGACTTATTTATGGCTGTAACGTTAAGCCTAATTAATGGTCTAGCTTAGTTGGACCCCATGAAAAGGGTTACACGGTAAGACTATGCTATTAATTTACAATTAACAGTTTTCTCAGAATCTCAAAATGTTCTTTATATTTCGGAATTTCCAGATTTTTAAACAAAAACGAATGTCTACACGAAAGGCCTCAAAAAATAATTTAAATGTAGTAAATCACCTGCTCCCCTCCCCACGTCACTTTTTTTTTTTTTTGAGGGGGGTCATTAACAGAAAAATGTTTCAAGCCATCTGTAAACTACATATGTATGATGTTATAATTAATGAAATGATGTGAGTGAGGCATTAGGGTCCAGCGGTCATGAATGGCATCCACATCAAATCACTCACTAATTTGAATACTTTGATGCAAATATTACAATACAGCATCGATATCTGTATTGCGCACTTGGGTTTCGATGCAAGCGTTTCCGTTTTTTATACGTTTTCATAATTTGGTCCGTTTTTTATGTTTTCCAAATCCTCTGGCCAACGACTGTAGCACCTTTTAGGCAAGTTACTTAAAAGGCATAGAGTCAAAAGGCCTTTCTAAATGGCCTTATAAGACGGGACACATTTACTATGTGGCCGTCAGACCGAAGCGAGTAAACTGGCCACATATCAGATCGCAAATTCCTGGCCAGCATTATGTTAATGGCGAGCTGGTATGCAGGTTTTATCACATTAAATTCTACCACTCATTCTATATTACTCTGACAGCTTTAATTGTTAACCAAATTAAAAAATGAATATGGATCGTGTCCTGCTACACCGGGATCAGATTACCATCTGAGGGACTCTGGCAATCCGTTGTTTTATCTTTTTATCTATTTATTTACTTTTATTTTTGTTAAGTCAGATGGCACTACATCACACGCTGGCTAGACAAGTAACGTGGATTAGTGGCCTCGCCGGTTCTCAAATATCCTTCCCGAGCGGCACACGGTCCAGTGACCTAATCCGAGGTAATAAAAGAAAATTGGAGAGTACCACACCCCTACCGTGAGGGCGAAGGACTCGTTCAAATCACACTTGTAGGACTTCCCCCGAGGCTTCGCGTGGGAAGAAGTCACGACGTGTGCGAAAGACATCGTCTGTCTGAGAAGGACCTCACCAAAGGAAGTCACAGAGACCGTCCCTGAGGGACTGAGGAAGAGCTTGCACGTGTCAGGTGACGAGACGAAGGGCCTGGCAAGGAACCTAAGCAAGCTGTTATGAGATTATGGCAAGTGAATGCTCACTGACTACCTCAGCTGAGAGAGACACTTACCTCGGGAAGCGGAACCAGCAAGAAAGGGGACAGCTTGAGAGAGAGAGAGAGAGAGAGAGAGAGAGAGAGAGAGAGAGAGAGAGTTCTTCCTTTTCAGTGTAGCAACATGATCTAAACGAAGGTGGATTATGATCTGAACTGCATTGAATAAATTTTGCTGTCTGTGTGTGAGATTCTCCACCACGCTGAGGTGACAGGCAATGCCAGGACCAACCGAGGTGTATTGCCAAGCCCGGAGGGACGCTGTTTGTACTCTCTCTCCTTCGAGGATCTGTCGTGCCTCGAAGAGGACTTCTGTTCATGACTGAACCCTCGGTATAAGAAGGAATAGCTGATTATCTTTCAAAATTCACTTGTGAAATGCAGATGAAAAATGGTATACGACCACATTATGACTTAAGAACTGTACGATTATTACCTGAGTATACAATAACCTCAGAGAGATGAAGGTGTGTCAAAATATTCTCACCGATAGAATAGAATTCGACAGGAACCGATTTGTCTCACTTTACGGTGATTATCTTGATGTGTTTTCCCAGTCATGTGTTTTATATATATATGTAGTGCTCTTAACTTAGCTTTCTCAAGAATTTAACGATATGTTACTAACGCATTTTTTTTTTTTTTTGACGCCACTCATGCTCGTTTTTGACACTGTTTAGCCAACGTTGAATTACTCTCCGGGTGACGTTAATCATTCCATGCTGTTCAGATTGTCTGTATTTTGCACGTAAACGATCCGGGTGTGGCAGAGGAGTCGCTCTGACTCGCCCCATACCAGCGTTGGTCGATGCCACTCTGCCTGCCGGCCGTTCAGGTGCTTTCTCTCACTTAATTGACGGCATTACGGGACTCTTGGCTACGGAAATTGGGCAGCAGAGAGAGCTTTTCAGCGCCCAGATAACCGGTGATTGCTGCACCATTGTTCATTTTCTAATGTTAGTGCGTATTACCATAACCAAGCGCGAGCAAAAACGTATAT
>JAUUEC010087028.1:0-11615 GCA_032361885.1 Panulirus marginatus
TTTAGAAACAGTGTCAATGACAACAGCTCTAAAAACCATTCACCACAAGTTCCAATCCAGAGTTTCCGAGTTAGAAGTAAATTTACGTAACTGGTGTGAGTGTGTGTTTGCAATCGAAGACTTCCTCAGTCTTGCGTGCTTACGCAAGTCTAGAGCGTCTCGTCACAGTGCTTAGTTTTATGACTTAAAAGACCTGAATTTGGAGACCTGGTGGTCATAATGTTCCTAGGCGATTCTCATGGATAGTTGTTGACATGAACTTCTGTTTATTGAAGGCATTACACGTTCGGGTCTAGACCGCAATACAACGACTAAGGAATCTTGTTTATCTTAGTACCTTAAGAGCACGACGGTATGGGTCTCGAACACGACGTATCGTACGACACCTTCAGGATACCGGTACAGCACTTGAAGATCTAACCGTCGTGTCTAAAGATGATGCCATGTATTGAGCCGAAGGTGAGGTGGTGTTAGAAATACCTTCCTGCCCGCTATTCTTATCTATTCCCTCTCTGTCTCTCTCTCTCTTTTGCCACCTCTGTCTGTCTGTCTCTCTTTGTTTCGGTTTAGTGAAGATGAGGATGTAGCGAGGTTGGCCTTTGATCTAACCCTATCTCATGGTTATAGTTGCGGAGTGCGTTTGTTTTGGGTGAAGGTGACTTGGCGCGTTTGTCCGATGTGGAGAGTACATTTGGCTTGATCCAGGATGTAGTGAAGATGAGACGAGTGGAGACCACTTCTGCAGTGAACATGGCTGGCAGAACTAGTGTTGCAGGGGACAGCATTGCCTTTTACTAGCGAAATACGGCGCTTTTAGCTTCATATCAATCATCTTTGCACTAACGTCCGCTCCAGTAAGCGCGGCATCTTAACCCACCCGGGTGACCTCCCAACCAGCAGGTCTGCAGGATTCAAAGCTCACCGCTCGAGAAGTAGAGAAGGAAAAAACTCTCACGTAGGGAAGATGTCCATCCTCCCAGCTCCTCCCGTCCCTCTCAGGCGTCTCATTAACTTCACAACACCTGACGAACACCAGCTCTTTCTCGATAGTATATCCCTTCCCACTTTTTTCTTTTATTTCGTTTCCGTCAGATAATTAATAGTTGATGGCGAATTTTAGAATGGCTACTTTTGTTATCTGTACTGTGTTCACCTTGGTGGTGGCGGTCGGGCTGTTGACTCGCGCCCTCGAGAGGGACGAGTAGAGGCTGGTCTCCCTCCTGGAGGAGAGACACAGGCAGGCCCACTCCTTCTACGTCCCCTTCTGGGGCCTGGTGCAGTACAAGGCTTTCGCTCTACCCGTGCAGGTACGCACGGACGCTGCCGTCCCCGTCCTGGGCAACGTCAGGGACGTTGTGCATCTGGTGACGAACGTGCAGACCCTGAGGGACTTGGCTTCCGAGCCGAGGGTAGAGGCGATCTGCCTCGACTTCCTCAGGAGCGTTCTACGGCAGGAGGTCCTCCTCTCTTGGCAGATGGGTCTGGCCGTCGGTGTACCCCTCCTCCTGGTGACACTCATAAAGGTTATCCTCTATTGTGTGCGCTCCTGGAGATGCAGGGACCCCGTCCCCGTCCCAGTCAAGGCCAAGGGGAGGAAGAAGAAGAAGAGCAAGAAAGCAAAGTCTGTTGTGAACAGCAATGAAACTCCGGCTCAGGGTTCCGTTCAGGAGAACAAGGAGACCCCAGCTCCAGTTCCCGCTAAGAAGAAGAAAACCCCAGCTCCGGGTCCTGTTAAAGAGACCAAGCAGACCCCAGCTCAGGGTCCTGCTAAGGGGAACAAGAAGACCCCAGCTCAGGGTACTGCTAAGGAGAAGAAGACCCCAGCTCAGGGTTCTGAAACTCCAGCTGATGATACCTTCAGGGGAGAAAAGAGGTGGCTGGAGTACCTGGAGATACCACCTGAAGAACGAAAGTTCATCAAGGAGCAAACCCCATCCCTAGAAGACCAATTCGATGTTAAGATTAGGTTCCCTCGGAGAAAGGACTACATCATCGTACAGGGATGTCGCAAAGGGGTTACTCAGGCTTGTCTGAAACTGCAAAGGTTGGTGGACCTCTCGCAACCCACTGACACCGACTTTCTCTCGGATGTGAGCAATGCCGCACCAAGGGATTGGCCTTCCAGAGTCTGGCCGTGTGGGGACGTCTTGAGAGTGCTTAATATCGACCCCAGCAAACACGGCTGGGTGATTGGTAAAGAGGGGCAAACCGTAAATGCCATTAAGAAGAAGTACTGTGTCGACATCTACGTGCCCGGTAAGGAGGAGGAGTACAAGACGATCGATATTCTGGGACGAAGGGACGATGCCCAAGATGCCAAGAAAGAAATTCAGTGGATGATTAGGCAAAGAAAGCACGAGAAACCGGCCAGAAGGCGGAAGTCTGGATATGTGGCTGAAGGTCTGAAGTCTGAGGATGTGTCTGTTGATGCAGCCGAAGGTCTGAAGCCCGAGGATGTGTCTGTTGATGCAGCCGAAGGTCTGAAGCCCGAGGATGTGTCTGTTGATGCTGCCGAAGGTCTGAAGGCCGAGGATGTGTCTGTTGATGCGGCCGAAGGTCTGAAGCCCGAGGATGTGTCTGTTGATGCGGCCGAAGGTCTGAAGCCCAAGGCTGGCATGAGGCGACAAAAGAGGTGGGTGGAGTGTCTGGAGATACCACCTCAAGAACGAGAGTTCATCAATGAGCGAACCCAATCTATAGAGGACGAGTTCCACATTCAGATTAAGTTCCCCGTCAAAGGGAACTACATAATCTTGGACGGAAGTCGTAGAGAGGTCACTCTGGCTTGCCTGAAACTGAAGAGTTTGGTGGACATGTCTCAGCCATCCGACGAGGACATTTTCTCTCAAGTGAGGAATGTCGCGTCCAGGGATCGTCCTTCCAGAGTCTGGCTGTGTGGGGACGAATTGAGAATGGTTAATGTCGACCCCAGCATGCACGGCTTGGTGATAGGTAAAGCGGGGCAAACCGTAAAGGCCATGATGAAGAAGTACTACGTCGACATCTACGTGCCCGGCAAGGCGGAAGAGTACAAGACGATCGATATCCTGGGAAGAAAGGAGGATATCGATGCGGCCGAAGGAGCCATGCTCTCGATGATTGACCGAAGAGGAGCCGGTCGGGACGAGACAAAGGCCGAAAGGCCGGAGTCTGAGGCTGAAACTGGTCATGCCGATGAAGGTCAGAAGTCTGAGCAGGAATCCGATGACGTAGAGTTCGTCAAGTATGAGCCTGGACTCGAGTGAAAAGTTTATCGTGTTCTTATCTTTTATTTCATTGTGTAAACGAATCTAGCATTTCCTATACAGCATTTCCCTGCTGTATAGTATTATAGATATTTGAGAATCATTCCTTTTTTGTTCCAAAGTAGTTTTATAAGTATTTGAACCTTTCATTCTAGTCAGTTCTACGTTTCAGACACCTGTTTCGTGACCTCTGTAACTCTTTTACAAGTTTTGTAAAGTTCTGCTGATCCCACATCGAAATAAAAACCCAGAGAAATGAGTGAGTGTTAAAACAGACGCCATGGAGAATGGACGCTCTTCAAAACCGAGAGGGAAATCGTGTGGCATGAGTAAGGTAGGAGGTGGTCGGGTGAGAAAGGGGAGCGAGTGGTGGGATGATGAAGCAAAGTTAGTGAGGGAGAAAGGGAAAGAGGTCGTATGGGCGGTACATACCGGGGAAGGAATGCGAGTAGCCTTATAATAAGGGATCCTAGGGTTCCATGATAATGAAAATAATGGTAATCATATGTTCTATAAAAGGTTTTGATAATGACAATAATCGGTGATAATGAAATAACAATGACAACTATAATGACAATAGATCGTACAATAGTCTATGATATATATATATATATATAAAGTGTGTCTACACACAGACACACAAACACACTCACACACACCACGCTCACTCCTTTGAACTAGGTTTTCAAATAGGAAAAAAATACGGCCCTGTCCTCGCAGGGATCTTACCATTATCTGACGACGACCTCCTTGAGATCCCACAGGATACGCCAACCTCCATCACAAACCACTGAGGAATAAGCATTCACTTCTGAGTTGCGTTCCAACTCGAGACGGAGAAAGGACTGTAGTCTATGCGAAGGACAGTGATACCATTGGGTTCTGGTTATCTGTAGCAGTAATTGTGGACTGGGAGACGAAAGAGAGAGAAAGAGAGAGAGAGATAGACAATGAATTCTGTTTTCCATGTCTACTCTTATACATTTATAACCCATTGACTCTTGAGAGCAAATAGGTTGCGCCAAAATCAGGAGCAGGGTAAGTGATGGACCCCTTACATTTCCTTCCATCAAAAAACGGAAAAGCTTTATTGCAGCAATTCATTACTTCATACATTGAGTTACCAGAGTTGTGGGATTTGCGTAGCGATAGTTATATGGGAATGGACAAAAGAAAAAACTGCTGTGTATGAGAAAATTTTGGGCGCCTTTAAACTAATGAAAGCCTGTCTTACGTTTGCAAAATGGTTTCCCTCATAACTGTTTCCCTCTTGATTATACAAGGTCTCATCATCTGTAAAAGTTTCTGGTAACTCTCTTCATTCAACCGGAAATAATCATAATAGTCTTTCATATCCGTTAATCTTATTTCATTCAAGAGGTCTATATGAGGGAAAGTTTTGCGTTTTGCAATCCAGTCTCTCTAACCCATCTTTTGTGGTATCGTCTTTCCTTTAGTGAACATGCCAAAATAATTGCAACACAGGCTGTGTCCTTATTTTCCATTTCACTTGAATAATATCGCTGGAACACGGCATTGAGGGTTGTGCATTTAATTGGTTTAGGGCGGTTCACTGACAGAGAACAGAGGGTATGCACCAACGGAGTTGCATTGGACTGGGACAATACAGCCACTGGTGTTCCTGAGGGGTCAGTCTTGGGACCGCTCTTGTTCGTTATATATATTAATGATTTTGATACGGGAATAAGCAGCGACTTAAGTGAATTTGCCGATGATACAAAAATAGGGGCCGTAATAAACTCGGATGAAGACTCAGTGAAATTGCAGAGGGACTTAGATAGATTATCAGAGTGGGCGGGTACATTCTTATGTTCTTATGTTAACTTGGTCAAATGTTTTTTCTTTTCTTTTTTGATAGTCCAGAAGCATAATGTCTTTTGCTTTAGTCTTGTCGTGGGTACTGAATAATTCATGATAAAATTCAAGGAGGCATGATCTGTGCCTTCTAAATCAATGTTGTATATTACTGATCAGATTGTGTTTTTCAGGGTAATCTACGATTTTATCTTCCATATTCGACTTCAGAAATTTACTTATAGGCTAATGGGACGGCTTCCCTTTCTGAATATAGGAGTAACGTCTGCCAGTCTCTAGTCATGGGGTACTAATCCATTGTGGGGATATTTATTGAAAATATAGGTTAACGGTTCGGCAGTTTCATGTTTAACCTTTTTGATTACTCGCGGCTAATAACGATTCGAACCTGGACTTTTATTAGTCCTCAACCTATCTATCCGTGTTAGTACTTCTTTAAATGTGACGGTAAATGCCAGTATCGTACGTGTGCGATATTTCACTGTCTCATAGTCATTGGTTTTTCTCTCTAGTGCAAAAACTACTGAAAAATGTTTTCAGGGATGGTGCTATGCTTTTATCATACCCACTTTAGAGGAGATGGCCCAACCCCCGCGACCAGAACTGCTGCAATATCCTCACAACCCTCAGCAGGGAAGATGGCCTAACCACAAAACCAGCAGCGGTGCAACACTTACGACTCACAGTAGGAGAGATGGCCCTTCCACAATAATCAGCACTACTGCCACAACCTCACAGCCGAGAGCAACGGAGATGGCATTTCCACAACAACCAGCACAACTGTCACATCCTCACGACCATCAGTAGGGAAGATGGCCCTACCACAAGCAGCACCCTACCATACCCTTGCTGCTAGCAGGAGGGAGACGGCCCTGCTACAGCAACTAGACCGCTGCCACACCGAACACGATCCAAAGCAGGGGATATGTCCCTGCTACAACAACCAGCACTGCTACCTCACCGTCGCAACCTACAGTAAGGGAGAAGGTCCTGCTGCTAAAACCAGCACTGCTGCAACGCTATCACAACCTACAACAAGGGAAATTGCCCTCCTGTAACAACAAATACTGCTGCCACATAGTATGCCGTCTTGCACTAGTCAAATACAAAAACACCCAAGACACAGGTAAGTTACACATTTTATAGAAATTTCACTTATAGCCAATTTCCAGTTATGAGATACATGAATTTTCATTTTCATAAATACATTTTCTTTATCCTATCCTGACATGCAGAATTTCATTCGTGTATTTAAAAGTTTTTCGCAGTTATATGATGTATTCATTTTCAACTCGTAGTTCTCTTGCTTCCGACGAAGAAAATTTCGTTTTAGTATAAAACGCCTGACTTTCTAAAACTACTAAGTTCATAGGTTAGGCTATGTGACATGGAAACAGACAGAGTGTGGAGGTTTTCTGCATTTATTCTAAGATTTATGTAATCCATCCAGTGACTAAGTTTGCAGCTAATGACTTATTTCAAGTACTCTTCCATGTATAAATTAGATCTGCATATATTCGCCTTCACTATGTTGAAGATGCTGTACGTGTTCTTATGTGCGCGCGCGCGTGTGTGTGTGTGTGTGTGTGTGTGTGTGTGTGTGTGTGTGTGTGTGTGTGTGTAATTAACTGCGTGTTTGTACTTCAGTGGGAGGAAGTTTTATACGCGTAGGGCCCCATCACTTGACCATTCTTTACTAGCATACAGGTCCTTATGATTATATAAGCAGTTTGCATGATCTGTGTCCTCCGTCTTCCTATTCCATTCTTCTACCTCTCTTGTTCTACAAAAGTACTTCTTTGCTTAATCTTATGCTTTGTCCTCTGGTTGCTCTATCTTTCGAAGAATTTTGCACTATCTACGTCATCGATCTATTTTGAAAACTTAAAGGTGGTAATCAAGTCATCCCTCATTCTTTTCTCTTTCGAGGCGGGTAAACTCAAAGTCTATAGCTTAACACAGGTCTCTTTAGGTTGGTACCATGCTGGTTGCCTTTCTCTGGACCTTCTATATTAGCTCTTCGTCCTTCTTTAGGTAAGGTGACGAAACTTGAGAAGCACAATCTAATCTTGGCCTTATATAAGATAAGAATACCTTGCTAAATTTTTTCTTATCCATAAATATGAACAGCTGATGAGTGAAGTCGAATACATATATAATATTTGCTAGCAGCCAGTTGGTCTCCTTAACTATTCTCCTAAGATGAGACTCTAGCAGTAAGTGAAGGACAATATCCACTCCCAAGTCTTTCTTACACACAGATTCTTGTAGCTTGTTTCCTTCTGGAGCATAACTATATGAGGCCTTCTTTTGCTGTGAACCATCTTAACTAAAGTACATTTGCTTAGGCTCAACTTTGTCAGCCAAATATCAGACTAACTCTGGAGTTTGTTTAGGTTCCTCTGTAACTGGATGTTACACTTCACTCTTTTCACTTTCCTCATTACCATTGCGTCATCTGCAGACATACTCCTATAGGAATCTATACCTTTAGGCAATTTACCTATATGTATCAAGAAGAGTAATAGTCCTAAAAGACAACCCTGCGGCACTCCGCTAGTGACCTCAACCCATTTTGAGAAGGCTTCATTCGTCATTTGTTACCTTCCGCTAAGATTAATCTCTATCCATTGAAAGAGCCTTCACCTTATTTTTGCCTGGTGATCCAGCTTCTTGATCAGCCTCACATGCGGTATAGTGTTAAATGCTTTCTGGAAGTCCAGTTATAAACAATCCAGCTGGCCTTCCTCTTTGTCTAAGATAGCACTTTCTCTCGTAGAACTCAAAGATGTTTCTTATACGTGTCCTCCCTTCCCTAAAACCGTAATGTCTCTCACTCAAATAATTTTTCCGTAGCAGAAAGTAATAGATTTGCTCTGATTACTTTTTTCGAAACCTTACAGACCACTCTCGTCTTTGAGATTGGTCAGTAGTTCAGAGCTTCTTCACCGTCCCCTTTCGTATAGATTGGTGTGACATTAGCTCCTTTCCACTCCCTTGGCAACTTGCTTCTGTTCACTGCCATCTTCAAGAGTATTTCAAGAGGTCTATCTAGTGTATCTGCACACACCTACAGCACATATAGTGAAATATTATCAGGACCATGAGTCTTTTACGGGTGAAACCTTTTAGTATTCTGTTAATATCTTTTCTAGATATTTCAGTGTTTTCTAAAACCTCCTCCTCATACCGTCTTACTAATGTTGGGGCGATAGTGTCTTCCTCTGTAAAACACTTTTGAATTTGTTTTTCAGTTCCTCACATACCTTAGAATCATCCTATATAATTTTTTCTTCTAAATCCTTTAACTGACAATATACTCCTGATGAACCTGTGGAATGGTTTTGGATTTTTTCTTGACCTATCCACATTTATTTTCTCAAAATCTAATTTCTTTCCCTTTCTTATCCTGTTATACTCATTCCTTGCTCTCTCATACATTCCAAATACTGGAAGACTGGAGTGTTGCCTGCATCTTCATCACTGTACATCTCGAAACACTTCTGCTTTCTGATATCATTTATAGAACTATTCCTCCCTCATTCTGAATCTTCCCTCTACATTTGAGGCTAGGAGTATCCAGGATTACACGACATAATTATAGATTTCACTGAACCTGTCACCACAATACGGCGGTTCCTGGCTACTGAATTTCATTTCATAAGTTCTTCTATAGTAGAAATTTAGTTCTATATAGTTCCAGCAATCATATCTCCTTTCTCAGTAATGTTTCCTCCCTGCTTTTTCAACTTTTTCATTTACTACATCATCCACCATGAGCATTAGATTATCCCTTTTTTCAAATTGTGTATCATATATGATATTTTCAATGTCCACGCTAGTAGGTGAGAAGATAAGATCAAGTAATGATTGTGTTTCAGTCCTTCTTCTCCTGTTATGTTCACTGACATGCTGGTATAGAAAAGTTTCCAGCATACACTCTACGAACTTGTGTCCCCATCATTCCTTTACCATGATAATGCGAATGTCACCGGCCCTTTTTATCTTTTTTACGCTGAGGGCCCCAGTCACGGACAAAAGTCTACATGAAGGTCAGACCTTAAGTGAGATATAAAGAGGTTAATGAAAGGAAGAATGAAGAAACAAGGAAAAGTATTTACGAATTTTGAAGGAAGTGAAAAGCCTTTTTTTTCAAAAAGTGCCAGGTCTTAATTATTGGGAAAGACATAAGATGGCAAAGAGGTGTAGGGAAAGAAACAGTTATCAAAACGGCCCACCCTTGAGTTGCCAACTGTCACACAGTAACAAATGACGCAGCAACTTGCCAAGTATTGTATGGTCTAGCTATTGGTGGGGGCATACAAGCAGCCAGCTCTCGGGAGCTAAAATCAAAGAGATACCTATAGCAAAGGGAAGGCGAACCAACATTGCGGCGTTGGGCAAGTGAGTTAGTTTTGAGGTTAGCCTGAGAGAGCTGATAAGTCGGAACCCTTTCGAGTTAACTCTCTCAGGTAAGGATGCAGAGCTAGAACCGCCCTAGATGTAAGAGGAATACAAGGACGGATCAGTCCTTTGTATAAACGGTGCAACTTTTCGGAAGAAAAAGAAAGGATATCACCAGTGGATTTTGCCTCACAGAAGTCATGCTGGTGAGCAGAGAGAAGACTGAGATTCAAGATGTCTTAGGATATTAGAGATGAGGAGGGATTCAAAGACTTTTGAAACACTTGATTTGTTAAAGCAACAGAACGATTGTTAAAGGGCTTAGAACGGCCTTCCTCTTTAGAGATGGGATGTATCAACACATGTATGTATCATGTATAATCTCCTCTAAACAGGAAGACAAAGGCCTCATATTATCAGCGAGTTCGGCATCTTTATAGGTGCTCCCTCACCGTGAGCGTCTGTAGTGGCAGCACGTGTTCCGCAGGTAATGTGTATCTGCTCGAAGATGATGCTCTCCCTGTTAAGTTTTTCTTCCCAGTGTCCTCTTGCCTTGTCTTATTTACATGCTCACTAAAACGTCTCTGTTAAGATCTATCTGTGCTAAACAGAAACAGGTTAAATTACGGTGGAAATTGTCTTGCAGCCTCGAGAAATACGCTTGTTTTTCTTTCGTCGATCAGTACTAATGCCAAAATCGTGCGGGTGCAACTTTGGAGATACCGAGAACAGTTAGCTTTTAAATCGAACAATATTTTCCGTGAATGGATGTTTGTTTACGACTAAAGTAACGGTCTAATCCATTCCCAACGTCTAATTTCGTAGCGTTTTTCTACTGGACTGAGGCCTTCCATTAAGGGCCGATCGGCTGCTCATGTGGCTAGCAGTAAAGTCAGCTGACTTAACTGCAATACATCTACCGTGGTAAACCAGAGTCCTGCGACGTCTTATGTACTTCCGATATTCTGAGCAGCGGGATAAGGTTAGACTTTCTTACATAAACATATCACCTGCCCACTCCTATTTCTCTTTCATTCTCCACACTCGTTTTGATTACCCTCTCCCCCTCTTCTTTTTATAAGCTGACGCGTGAGCTCGCTAAGGGCTTCTCTTCAGAGAAGACCTATGACTACACACACACACAACACGCAATTGTGTCCCGTTCGACCATCCAATCATCCGTGTGTAACGCTCTGTTTTCCTTCTGGGCGCCAAGAAGTGTGACCCCGGGGGGTAAAAGTTTCCTAGCAAGCTGGAACAGTGCAGTTCTGACCTCATTTATTGTTTCAACTTTCTGGACCAGAGAGAATCCTGTAAAACAAGCGATTTCTGTCCCTAGTGACTCGTGAAGTGTGTGCGGCTGTCTAAATTCCTTTTTTTCGAGTTGAATATTTTGTTTGGAAAGGGCAAGTGTCAAGATCTGTACTCGATCTCAACGAGGAAGAGTGGGGAAATAATGCCTCATCAGCCCCGAAGTGGAGATTACTGAGGTTTTCTAATAGACAGACTAAATGGTTTCGTCATATTCACAGAGTGAGACAATGCTGAGAAACTGTGAAGCTCTTGGAGAGTAGCACGAGTGTAGTGCGTAAATCTCTGTAAGGTGATACACCTGGTGAAGAAAAGGAGCGCGTCGTCAGCATCCGTGGTATTGATTCTGCGTTCCAATCTTTTTAAGTCCGGACCTTTTCATCCAGTATGACACTAATGACCCCAGGACTCAAATGGCGCACCGAGCACGGTGCTGTCCTCCTGGTTGATAGTCTAGGCTGCGGGCAATATTGCAGATAAGCTGTCGGTGATCTCTAGGGTGGAGGTCTTGACCTGGTTTTTGGAAGGGGTTAGGGAGAAATCTCGAGATTCCATAAGCTTTTCCACAAGAGTCACGTCTTATATGAACCTTGTATACGAAGACACGTGTCTGACTATAGTTATGCACCTTGTATATATTAAACATATTCCTGCCTTTTATTAATCACCGTCATTGGTTTATGTCAGTTTCATCAAGTCATACGTTCGATTAGATACTTCATCAGTCCTGAAAGTCCACTTTCCAGTGTCTTCTATAATTATTTGAGTTCAGGGTAAAAATATGTTGGCTATCTTCACGCGCGAACATGCAACAAAAAC